>KL287545.1:2665-12710 GCA_000699545.1 Podiceps cristatus | reverse complement strand
GGAATTCACGCTGACAGCGCAGGCAGCAAAGCTCTTTGCCTGCAGGCAGGCAGCGCAGTCGGGGGAAACGCCGTTGTGCGAAGGTGTGAGAGCAAACAGAGGAGATGCAAACCCTCGTAGGTGTCCACCCCTCCTGCCATGCATCTCTTAAATCACCCACGCTTACGTACGGTAAAGGTAGAGAGCTCTAGTAATTCCCAGCGAATCACCTAAAATTACACGTGCAGCACATCCGTACAGCACACCCAGCTCCCCCGAAGGCGCAGACCCATCCCCGCCGTCTCCTTTTCCTACAGTTGTTAGACACCACCATCCACCCTGAAAACCAAGTGATTTACAGGAAAATATGTTGTCAGCAGTTGGTGAAAAAGGCTGAGCTGAAAACTCCGGTTGGAAGTGGGATGCTCAGACATATTTTTAAATGGATGTCCTGTGGCAAAGCATATTGCATCCTCTAATGCTACAGTATGTGCTTGTGACCGGGGCTTTCTCGCTGCAGAGAAGAAGCGGTGAGCAAGGCAGTAATCATCCCCTCCCTCTGCTCAGCGGTTTCGCCGCCCCGTTCCTGTCTCGCTCCCACTCCTCGCACCAGGCTTGCTTTCAGGCTATTCCTTCTACGCCAAGTGGCTTTTCAGACTCATTGCACCAGACTTGTCATTTCTCATTCAGATTTTCCTCCTAGATTTGGCTTTTTCCTCTTACACGCAAAATTTGCTCATGTCTAATGAATTCTGCCTCTGGACTTTACAGGGAAAAGGAGTAAAATCGGAGCAGCGTACAGCTGCCAGTGCCATCCTGCCCACAAGCCCTCACCTTGCACTCAGCTTGTAATAATCTGAAAAACTAGAGTGGAAGTGGAGTTCATCTCTAATTACTCCATGTCGTTATCACCAGCTAGTCCGTGAGCCTGGACCCTTTGGGCTTTTACAGTCCCTCTTTTCAGTGCCTACAGCTGAATACAAGTGGGAGGCAAAAACCATCACTGTTTTCTTATTAATTGTCTTTGAAACGTAACTCCGTGGTTACCGTTGCCTTTTGCCTGGTATGGAGATCTATTACCGTGTAGTTAACAGCAGGTGACCTGTCCATCTGGACCCATTCTTTCAAGGCAAAGTTGTGACATTTTTAGATAAACTGGGTTATTCAGACTCTCCATAAATCACCAGTAAGAGGCAGTCATCTCTGACTGGGCTGTTAATAAAAAAAAAAAAAAAATAGCATCACGAGCCAAAGCGCTGGACCAAGCCTTGGCTGCAATGAGAAGGGGGGACTTCTTCCAGGCACTGCCCTTCAGAAATTAAGCAGCGGCTACTAGGAGGGATGTCTCATTCCTGCGCCGCTGCCAGGAAGGGGCTGTAAGTTGGGAACGTTTAATTTGCGACAACTCCTACGGCTGTGTAGGAAAAGGAACGTTCTCCAAGTCACCGCTGTGCCATTTTGGCTTTGCTGTCGTGCCTTTGCGATGAGAGAGGGGCTGTGCCGGTGGGAGCATCGTGCCGGCGCTGACTACTGAGCGCTCCCTGCCAAAACGGGAGCCCTCACTGCAACTCGCCGTGCAAGCGCAGCCTGGGAAACAGCGGTATCCTGAGGATATTGTGATTATCCGAGTGCCAGAAAATGATGGTAAGGGTAAAGCTATGTTTGCAGATGCATTCTGCTGGGTTTTTTACCCACGGATGTGCTTCGCCAAGGTGGGATGGCTTCACGTTCCCCCTCTTACCTTGGTGACGCTGAAGTACAAAGCCTTCTGTAGGTCTTATGTTTATTAGCAAAATCCTGCCAGGCACAAGCGCTGTGACGATCTCCCACATGCGGAGTCTGTTATTGCAAATACCAAATCACAAGGGTCTGAATCAATAAACCATCTCCCAGCTATAAGCAGCAGGTTGGAAGATTACATATTGCTTCCAAACAACGGTTTTACGCGCTGTTCCGTGACACGACAGTTGCCAGGCTAACGGGATTACTGACGGGAGGTGGAGCCGGGCAGGGATCTCGGAGCATACCCGATTTCACGTATAGGGATGGTGATGACAGGCGGCTGTTAGCAACGCGCGGCGATGGACGAAGGCAGCCTGGGTCTCCCTGGAGCACAGCCAAGGTAGAGGCTCCTGCCGAAAGGGAGCGTGGTGTTTAACGGCTCCCTGCCTGCAGGGATAACTCCCGAGGTAAAGGTCAGAGGGAACTGAGTCCATCTCTTTAATTAACAGGCGGTTGTGAGTTGATGGCTGGAGTTCCTATGGAGAGGGAGATGTGGCTCCCGCCGTCGTGGATGGCGGTGAGGAGAGTCTGGGGTGTTACTGGTTCTCAGCTTCCCAAGAGCAGGATGGTAGGAAGAAAAGCCAGGGATGTGTTTCTACCTACGTGCTGCAACTCGGGGGTAAGGAGAATGGGAAAACAGAAGGATGAATGCTTAGAAAAAATAATAATAATTAGGGGCAGGACTTGGAAAGAGGAAACTCATGGACTCCCCAGTGGATGCCCTCAAGGCGCACAGTCTCATCAAGGACGCGTTCCCTCTACCTCCGTAAAACCTGCCGATTGCCTCGTGCTGCGAGAAGCTGCTCCTGAGGTACCCTGGGCTTGGTCACAGTTTAAACCCAGGTATGAGACCCCCTAAAAGCAGAAAGGCTGTGGTTGTGGAGCCATGAAGCTCCTGAGGCTGCTAACACCACCGTGGCGATGGCCAGCAGCCCAGCCCCACTGGGACGAGACACTTGGGTCTGGCTGGGCTTCCCAGGCCAGAAAGCGCTGCTGGGAGCTTCTCGCAATGTCCCAGCCCAGCTCCCTGAGAGTTAGACCCTGCCTAACTTGTTGAACCCATTATTCCCGATGCAACCCTTTTGACTTCATCTCGTAAAGGTTGCGAGACAGATGGAGGGTCACCAGCACGTGTGTCGGAGCTCACCAGGGAGGGAAGAGCTTCAAAAGCGGCACAGAAAAATCCAGCAGAAACCTGCTGGTGAAGTGAATAAAAACAAAGCCCTGCTGACACGGACAAAACCAGCAAGGGGGTGTTTATCTCCTGGCTTTCTCCCACTGACGTGCTGTCACCCCGGCTTCTGCTCGCCGTGTCCTTCTGCCGCCTCCTGCTTTTGACTGAGCTTTTAGTGATTGGAATGAATTCGTCCGACTGTCCAAACCATTTCACATGTAGCATCTCTCTAATTGGGCATTAATTAGGCATCAGTTAATGAATGCTTGAAATAATTTATCTTTGGATGCATCCAGTTTGCAGTCTTACTTTTAACAGCATTAGACTCATTATTAGATTAACATCATTATAAATGTTCTCCATTACCTGCTTGTTTCCATTGTCTTAGCCTTATTACTGAGAGTGAAAATCACTCCTCCCATATGCATTATTGATGAGTAAGGACTTTCTATATGTAGCACGGGATTAATTGTTATACAGCGTAATGCATTTAGCGTGAAGCCTCAATTTGTGCAAGAGCTGAAAGCGGCCAGAAGAATGCAGACGCCCGGAGCCAGCGTGCTCGGCCAGACACAGCCCATCTCTCTCCAGCCCAGACCAGGTTCCTCCCGGGCCGGTGCCAGCACAGGAAGAAATAAATTTTAAAAAGCTGGTTTGATACCCAGGCTCAGGGGGGGAAGGTTCGAAGGGCTGGAGCACTCCTCTGCCACCGCGGCAGGGACGCTGGCCTCGGCTCTGCTCTGCAGGGAGCCTGTCCCCACGGCACTGCTCGACCCCGAGAGCAGGGTGTACCCGCGCCAGCAGATTTCTTGCATTTTAAGGCTTTTAACGCTTTACTGTATCTCGGAGCAAGGCAGAGCTTTGGTTTATTTAGGAAGACACCCACTTTCATCAGGAGTCTCAGGCTCGAAGGAAAGAAATGACTTAGGACAAGAATAGATGCTTCGGCCCCAGGGGGATACACCTGCGGAGCCCCCCAAAAGGCGGCCCCGGGGGGATACACCTGCGGAGCCCCCCAAAAGGCAGCCCCGGGGGGATACACCTGCGGAGCCCCCCAAAAGGCAGCCCCGCCACAAGCCCTCGCCACCCCCTGCCTGTTCCCTCTTTGCAAGCTGCTTTTCTCAGCTGAAGGCTTTCACCTCTCCACCCGGACAAGCTATATGGGTCACGGCCTGTCTAATTCTCCGGCAGGATCTGGTCTTGAGGATGGAGCAGGTTGCTTCACTTTCAAATCTCTCCTAAACCGCCATCTGCTTTGGGAGACCCATCTTAGCTCATGTCTACATGCAACTTGACTGCCTGCTTACTGCGTCCATTACCGCTGCTGCTCAAGCTGTTAGATTTATAAGCTCTTTAGAGCAAAGCCCTCGTCTTCTGGTTGCTGATTTATGTATCTTTACTGCCATAAAACACTATGTATAGCTACTACATAATATAAATAATAATACTTAACCAGAGCGAGCTACAAGTGGGGACAAAGCATCTGGCTTCTGCTCGCAGCCGAGATTATCAAAAAAGCAGCAGCTTACTCATCACTCACCCTCTTCTGAGGCCAAATTCACACCTGGTGTTACACTACCACCTCGCTGTCAACAAGCTCCGGAGAGAGATTCTCCTGCCCGTTCACACCCTGGATCTATCAAAACAGGCTTTCTAAATCAACTGGGGCACAAAGACATGACTACAACCCCCGGGGGAAAATGTACTTTGAAACTTGGGAACTAACTCAAATGGGATGTTCGCACCGCCATAGGGAGAAACGGTTGTTTAGGGAGAAAAAGAAGCCTCAAATGTTCACAATTTCATCTGCCAAGTGAAGGACGATGAAAGGCGAGGCCGGAGCAGTGACAGCGGCTGGGTGCGAGCCAAGAGGGAAACTTCAGATCTGGGACGGTTCGACAAAGCGGTGTCAGACCTGTGCTTAGTGGCTGCGGGGTGGGGTTTTTTGGTTTTTTGGTTTTGTTTGGTTGGGATTTTTTGTTTTGGTTTTGGTTTTGTTTTGTTTTGTTTTATTAATGTGCAACACTTCCTTTGAGTCACTCACCATCTCTTTGGGAGCAGAGCACCATTACTATGATATTTTACTACTAAAACAATAAACCATATTAGCTCTGCTTCTTGAATGCTCAATTCTTTTTCAGCCTTGTTGACTAAAATGAAGAAAGCATGTGAAGATGAGCCAGACTGAAACTGTTTTTGAAGATGTTACTTTGAGAGTGGCATCACCACCCGCCCCTCCACTTTTTTTTTTTTTTTTTTTTTTTTTTTTTCAACGGTGTCATAAATAACTGACAGATCCCAGCTGTTTGGAGTTATGGTTTCTGATGGAGTGACAGCTGCTCCCAATCCCCCAGTCATCACCCCGGCAGTTCTGGAACATTTCAGCAACATAAAAATCATTGGAGATAATTTCGCTTTTGCATAATTTGGTTAGGCAAGCTGTGATTTAATGGCAATTATGACCTCCGAGGCAGAAGATGAGCTTGGAGGCTACTGGCTTCACACAACTTTAGCTCAGGGTGCAGCATTAGGGGTGTTCCAGGGAGAAGTTACTACAAGAAAAAAATCCTTCTCCAGCAGCTGGAAATTGTGTTTCTTTCCTGGCATGTGCAAAGACTATTCCCAAGAAGCACAGAAGGAAATTTGGAAGAAAAATTGCTAAGGAAGGCTTTGGGAAGAGTCTGGTGCCAAAAGATGCATCGGGAGGTACCTTTTAAAGAAAAGTCAGGAAAAGGCTTCAGACTGGGGAGCGCTGCAGCCCTTACAAACCCTTCTGTGGCACCAGTATTTCATGTATTAACTCGTACAAACCTCCCCTTGGTCACCCTGACCCCGTTTTGTAGCCTCAGCGTTAAAAAGCAAATCCTCCTCGCACACGGCTGGAACGGGAGAGCCCGCCAGCGGCGGGATGGGCCATGCCCTTTGCAGGCAGCTGCCTGCTTTGCGAGCACTGCCCATCGCCCTCTCCTCTAACGAAGTTTCTCTGGGCTGTGTCGCCTCCTTTCCCGGGTGCTTCCAGCCATCCCAGAGCCCCCTGGTTTGCATTTCTCCCGCGGTGACCGACTGTAGCAAACCCTTGGTCAGCCAGGCTGCGCCGGACAGGAGGCTGAGGATGGAGAACCGTGCTTAGGAACTCTGGGGACATCATGGTGCTTCTGGCTGGGGGCTTCAAGAAGAGCAAAATGTTGCTTAACAGCAGAAGTGGCTTTTGTCTGGAGCTGAGAAGGTCCAGTTTCCCCCGCTCCATCACTGCTGTCAGCCAGCCTGGAGCTTGCTGTGAGGTAAATCTCAGGGCAGAGACCCCGGGGTCAGCAGCACCCCAACATCGAGTCCTTTAGGACATCGCAGGTTCATTTTACATTTGCTGACCCAGTATCTGGAGCTATTCACCTTCTTCCACCAAAGTCAAGGCCAAGGTCACCTGGAAGTTTCTGGATGGTGGTCATTAACTCCTATTGCAGTTTGAAACCAGACCATAAATTTCATAGTGTAATAATGTAAAAATCAATAACTCTGTTTGAAACAATAGCTTTGTCTTCCATTTCAGCTGGCTCAGATATCTCCCCACGGACCGCGTCCCTCTGAATCACACAAATAAAGAGAGAGGAGCAATGGGTGGCGGGGCAGCTGCAATCCTGCCAGGTGCCCAGCCCCTCCGTCGCTACATATTCAATTAGTTAATTTATTCATCTCTTGCAGTTAAACTCGAGGATGATTTAAAAGGGAGGGGGAAAAAAAGAGCCTTTTATGCTCAGTCTCTTTGACATCCCGTCCGATGCGGCATCCCTGAGGCTTTCGTGCCAGGGATGCCCGAGCCCCTGCTGCCCATCACCACGGGCAGCACAACCAAAACCCAAAACACTCCTGGAAAGATGCAGCACCAACTCACACAAGCATCAAAAAAAATTAAAGTCCACTCTTTTCCAGATCTGGCTTTCCGGGCGAGGGAGGTCTGGCTTCCTTTGCTTGCTTATTTTTCGTTGTTTGCTGTAGCACTGACTCAAAATATACATCGAGAAGCAGGATTGTCTTTCACATGTTGGTGGATGTGTGATCCTCAAAAACAAATTAGCACCGATTCACTTCTATATGGAGTGTAGCCATCAGGGAATCACTCCTGAATTCACAGCGAAGGAAAGTAATAATGCTTCCAGCGTGCTAATCCTCTCCGAGAGCAGCCCCTGAACTCTCTCCTGGTGCTGGAGGCACCACTGGAAATTACAATTGTACAGAAAAAATAATAAATAAATACAGAAATTGGCAGGTTTTGTGCTGGTCCAGAGGATTTGTACCCTAATATGGAACTCCCTGTTTAATTAGCACTCCTCTCTGTGTCTGCATCTCCTCCTCCCGCTGCTTGAGCTGAACAAAAAGGGGGAATAAAAAAGGAGGCCAAGAGTGGAAGTGGCTGTGGGATTGGAAACACAGCTATAGAAACTTGTTTAATTTAAAAGCTTGTTTCAAGACTAACACACGCAGAAACAGAAGGAGCGTAGAGTGTGTTTTCCCCGTGTAATCTGCTCTGCTTAACCCCAGTTTGCGGTATGCCTCCCACTGCAGCCATGTCCTTGGGGTACAGCTGCAGCTGGGTGCTGCCGGTCCTGCGGCTGCAGGCACGGGGCACCAACCCAGTGCCTCGGTGCAGAGCCTAAAAACCAGTATTTGGGAGAAGATTCTCTGGATCAGAGGCTGGGCTGCTGCTTCCACGGGGTTGGAGGCAGATCTTAGAAATTAGAATATAATAGAATAGATTTCAGTTGAAGGGGACCTACAACGATCAACGGCCTGACCACTTCAGAGCTGACCAAAATTTAAAGCAAACTATTAAGGGCATTGTCCAAATGCCTCTTAAACACTGCCAGGCTTGGGGCGTCAACCCACTCTCTAGGAAACCTGTTCCAGGGTTTGACCACCCTCTTGATAAGGAAATGCTTCCTAATGTCCAGTCTAAACCTCCCCTGACGCAGCTTTGAACCATTCCCATGTGTCCTATCACTGGATACCAGGGAGAAGAGACCATCTTTTCCTGGCCCTCCTTTCCCTGCTGCCGGAAGGTTTATTGTGCCCCTGCATCTCATCCCATCGCACGTGATGGGCCAGTGTCTCAGAAGCCACTGGCACCTTCCCGGCGCAGAGGCACACCGGAGGGAAACGCCACGTCTGGCTTCACAGTTGAGTTGAGTCCTTGGGTCTTGCCACAGCTGGAGGTGTTGATGGACACCACGCTGCCCCCGCTCCTCTGGGAGAGGACGGCATGGGCCAGGGGACACCCCAGGCACGGCGTGCATGGATACTGCGGGATTTCAGGCCCGGCCAGGGGCTTCACCGACTCCCAGCACTGCTGTCCAGCCCCCCAGCAGGCACCAGCCATCCTCCACCGGTCCCCGGCCCAGGATGGGTTTCTGGTGGGATGTGCCAGCGGCCTGCAGCGAAGCCGGGATGGGAACTGGCAAAGGACAGAGGCATCTTGAGGTCCTTGAAAAGGGACTGGTAATTCCAATTGCCCCCAAGGAGAGAGAAATACAGGAGGATGACGTGAGCTTAGTGGATTGTCTGAGGCTTCTCAGGGGATCATCAGACACTTCCACTCCCTTTTTGTCCTGAGGTGACAAGTTTTCCTTCCCATTCACAGAAATGCAAAGTACTTCATTCACGATAGTAATAAGGACGGTGTCCTTTGTAAAACAGCCGGCTAGCGAACCCTCTGAGCGGCTTTATAGCAAAACAATTGCAGATGAAATGACAAAGCCCACCCCAGATGAGCACCAGCCAGATCGCTATCAAATGCTGAACAAGCTCATGTGTAGCGAAAGCAGATTCACCAGCTCATTTCCCTGCCAGCGCCTGGCTAGGACCTACGGAGAGTTTCTTTAGGATCAGAAATACAGCCAGAACAGAGCAAATGTGAGAAGGAAGAGCAAAGTGACAGCTGCCCGGGCTCTCGGTGCACGCTCGGCTGCCCCACCATCCAGCCCACACCCACAGGAGACGCAAAAACCAGAGACTGCAGAAAACCAGGGATGAGCTGGATGGACCTTTACCTGGATGGAGCAGGGAGCGGACAGCAGCCCAAAACAGGGAGGCAAAGGGCCCTTCTGCAGTGTTTTTACGCTCGCATGGCTAATAGGGAGAGCATTAGCTCTATAAACGTGTAATCCTGCTGAGGTCCCGACCCCAGCGGTGTCCTGTGCCACCGAGATCCACAAGCCAATTACCTACCGTGCCGCGAAGGCTCTCTTTCATCCCTTTTCAGTCTTTCTGCATTTCAGATTTACTGAATGTCCTTGTGTTTGGTGGAGAAGAGGGCAAATTGGAGCTTGTCATGTACCTTCTTCCCCATTCAGCAGCACATCAGTCTGCCTGCAGCAGGGGGGAAGGAGACGGGCGGGCATCAAAGCCGCTCTGTCACATTTTCTTCCCTCCTCCCCCCACCCCAAAAAAAAAAAAAAAGGCGATGGCGTCATTTGGATCCCAGCCCACAGCCTCAGGTCTCTCTCCTGCATCCAAAATGGGCAGCAACACCTTTCCCCAGGCCCTTGGTCTCCTCTCGGGGTGGGCGTGTGATGCCATGAGCCCTCCAAGTGAAGATACCTGCAGGTCAGCAGCTGAGCGAGCATCATGGACGCCGGCAAAACCCCATTCCCGGTGGAGACATGTGCCAGAACGCTGGGTCGTGATGCGGCTGCCTTTTAGAGACCTCTTCCGTGCTTCACACTGAACTTTTTACCGGCTCGCAAAAAGCACAGCGATAAAAGCAGAGCAGTGTGAATAGCTGCGCTCCGCCGCTCCTCCGCCGGCATCCGGGGCCGACCCGCGCCTCGCACGGGGGCTGTTAGGAGGTTTAATGAGCCGGTGGGGAGATGCCGCGTGCCCAGTTCGATGTCTGGCATCGTTACGCTCCCCTGCAGCTCTTGGGGCACGGGGGGATGCGGGGAAGCTGCAGACCTGGGGGGGTCACTGCACACCGATCATCGACACTTTGCCAAGCTCCTGAAATCTGTACAGTTGGACGGCGGGTGGCTGGAGCGGTGGGAAGATGGGGATTAATGTGCAAGCGATGAACATCATTGGGACACAGCACTTTGCTAATATCTTGCTTTGTCTAGCTCT
>JMFS01129629.1:0-18353 GCA_000699545.1 Podiceps cristatus | reverse complement strand
AAGAAAGAAAAAATTGGTGTCTCTCCTTTTTTTTTTTTTTTTTTTTAATTTTATTCTGGATGGTGGTTGTTGTTGGGGTTTGGGTTGGTTGGTTTTGCTTTTTTTGTTTGTTTTTTGGGGGTTTTATTAAATGGTTATGTGACTATGGGTCAGGTAAACGGGCTCCTTGGAGGGAATTTGAGCCCTGCCCAAATGCCCATTACAGTATATCACAAAGATAAATTTGCTTGTTCTAGCTAATACCTCTTCTATTCGATACAGCTGTATCTAATTTTTTTATATCCATTTACTTTGTTATATCCATATACTTAAAGGGGGCCTATAAGAAAGATGGGGAAAAACTTTTAAGCAGGGCCTGCTGTGATAGGGCCAGGGGCAAAGGTTTTAAATTAAAAAGAGGAGAGATACAGGCTAGACATACGGAAGAAATTTTTCACAGTGAGGGTGGTGAGGCACCGGAACAGGTTGCCCAGAGAGGGGGTGGAGGCCCCACCCCTGGAAACATTCAGGGTCAGGCTGGATGGGGCTCTGAGTGACCTGGTCTGGTTGAAGATATCCTGGCTGGTTGCAGGGGGGTTGGACTAGATGACCTTTAAAGGTCCCTTCCAACCCAAACTATTCTATGATTCCATGATCTGCCTCAGAGGACCTGACAGCTAATACCTATTGGGAGGATCTTTGTGTACAGTAAACTGTTTTGACAAGTTTATTTAGCTAAATCCGTATTTCAAGGATGTCACAGATTACTAACAAGTAACCCAAAGTGGGGGAGGGCAGTGACAGGGGGCTAGGAAGGATTCAGAATATTTTGAGGTGGTGTATCTGTTCCAAAACACCCTGACTTTTTTTCATTATTTTACAGTAATATCTTCCTGGGTTTTAAGATGTTGTCTCTTCTATTGATGTTCAAAAGATTCATACAAACAAGGCAAAAATCCTGGCTATATAAAGAAACAGGAGCAAAAAGAGGTGCTCAATGCCCTGTATAAAAGAAATAATAAAGGTGATTTTCATCTTTATGGCAGTTGGCAGAAATAGCACGTAACTCCTTTCAAGTTCTCTGCATTGAGATGCTTTTTTCTTTCTTGTGTCTGTTTGAAAGACTCACACAAACAGGTGAAAATGGATGTGTGAATAAGGGAGGAAGTTATGAAGAAAGTGTTATCAAAAACACAGAATTAAAAATTGAGGGAAAAATTTAAGTCAGGTTGTGGTTTTGATCTTGATATTCTGTCTTGAAAAATGTCATAGCCTATTTTGCACTTGTTTTCACTAGGTGACATCCAAGAGGGTATTCGACAGTTGGAGTCTATTAAAAACAGACAGGAGGTATCACTTTGTACAATGATGGCTCTGATTTATGCCCATAAAAAGAGCCCCAATCCAGGTATGCTCATTAAGACAGTACAGCTTCATGTTTTAAACAGCTGTGTGTGGAGATCTGAGAGCTGTAGACGAATTCTGCCTGATTTAAAAAGGTATACTCCAGCTTTGTGTTTGACATAGTGTCTATTACTGAATTGAGTGAAACTTAGCAAGATAGTAAACAAAAATACCAAAACACAGAAGTGTGAAGAGTAAGCATGAATGTTAAAATTAAACACTAAAAAAAAAAATAAATCTGACTTATCTACCATGATGAAAAAAAACATTTATGGGGAGAAAAAAAAATGAATCAAGATTCTTTTGATTGTTGTTCAGTCTTGTCTAATACTGGTACTTTTGAGCAGAACTGCAATTTAAGAATTCATTAAAGCCACGCCATTTCTGTCTTTCACGTTACCCTGGCCTAGCAAATGGAGAAAAGATTTTTGTGAACACTGGTATTCCTTTTTCCAATCTAAAAACTGAGGATATTTTGCTAAGAATTATGTTTTCAAAACCACAGTTGGTTTCTCAGGTAAATGGCGTTATCATTAAACTTTGCACAGTCAGGAAGATACCAGGGCATATTTATAACTGATGTGAAACAGCTTTGACTAATGATGTCACTCTCGTTTGAGTCTCTGAGGATTAGTACTGTAGGGCAGCAAAATATTCATGCATTTCAAGACTCTATGAGAAAGCCATGGCAGTAAGAGTCAGATACTTGATTTTATTGGCCCCTAAAAAACAAACAGTAATGAATGTGGGTAAAACAAAATATTTGGCAGTTAAGTCCCACACACCAAATGAAATTTTTATGTGGGATTAACCTGATGAGAGCAACTGACAATAACAATGAGGATGTAAGAAAATGAGTTTTAATATTAAAAAACACATCACACATTTTCCAGGGATTCTGGAGCTAAATCATTTTGTGTTCAGCATTTTAGAGCTGCTCTGCAGTTAACTGTTTACTTATTTGGCAGACATTGTGAACCTTATTGTCAAGCTTCCATTAACCTGGCAGAAGTTTCAGCTACAGATCTACGTAGGGGGGTTCTTGCACAAATGGCTGTGTTGATGGGAACCCTCTTCCGTCTTTTACGTCTGTACCTGATTAATATTTTTAACTGGGAGGCATTGCCTGTGTGTTTATCAATATATAATACAGAAAACAATGTTTGCTTTGGAAGCCCTTGGCTTATGTGTTGCTTTTTTATAATATTTTGAGATGCTATCAACAAAAGCTCTGAACAACACCTTTTCAGATCGAGATGCTATTCTGGAGTTGGATGCAAAAATGAAGGAGCAACGTAAAACAGCAGGACAGCAGGCTCTGTACTTCGCTGGTTTATTTTTGTGGCACCTTGGTCGTGAGGACAAAGCCCGTGAATATGTTGATAGAATGATCAAAGTTTCTGGTGGTGGTAAAGAGGTAACTTTTTTGTTTTCTATGTAAAATAGTAATAGGACCATGTATACTGTGAAGCTAGACTTACTGCACCAATGCTGATTGAAGGTTTTCTTTAACTGTTTTGTGTTCTAATACTTCAATTCTTAATGTCATAAATACATTTGACAGGCTTGAGCAGAATTGACATAATTATTTGTCTGCTAACTATTCATTTTTGCTTAATAAATGAGGTCTACATTGAGCAATGGAAATAACATGTAGTTACGCCAGTTTTGCTACTTAATACCGACCATCATAATTCCTAGCAAAAAACTAAGCATAAGAGTCTCACTACAGGGAGACATCTGCATTGAATCTGAACTTTCAAAAATGCCCAGAGGATCAGGGATTTAAATTTTCAGCAGTTGTTAAAGGCAAAATTTGTGTAGGGGTTTACTGAATATAATTTTTAAAAAAATTGTGTTGTATGTAGCAATGTCTTCTGCATTTATATACAGACATTAAAAATCACTAAAATCTGTAATCTTTAAAGAGGTTTGAGAGACCTTAGGTGTTTTTTTTTAAAGGAGTTATCAGCTTCAATTCAAGGAGAGGAAAAAAAAAAACAAAACCTTTTTTTTGTAGTCAGACATCTTCAAGGCAGAGCTGTTAAAATTGAATGCATAATTGTTCACTTAGGACACTAGTATTAAACATAAATGTTGTTTCTGAATTGTTCCTCTGTGTGGTTCAGTACACTGCTCAATTTGTAATCTACAGTTCTATGGTTTATATGATATTACGTGAGTTAGAAATTTGCAACTATTCTAAACATTAATTTTTGAAATTACATTATGAATTTAAGTAGTTATTAATTATTAATTGAAATCGGTAGGGTTTTTAATTACTGGCTATTTTTTACTAATGAAATAATTAACGACATCACAAAGCATTAATAATGTTAATTTCTAAAAAGACTAAGGCCATTTAGGTAAAATAGCAGTATATATGACTTTCCTTATTGAAACCATAGCGACTGGGTTTTGTTTGCTTGGTTTTGTGATACTATTTGGGAATGTTACTTAGTAGTAAATTTTCCAGTTGAAGTATTTAATGGATTTGAATTTTTCATTTTAATCAGACAGTAGAAGAAAAACCTCGAATTTCTCTCTTTTTTCAGCACCCCATATGTTTCTCGGTGTCTCATATAAACAAAATTTTAAGAAAATATTCTGCAGAAAGTTTGCAGAAAATATTCTTACTGCAATCACTTCTGCAAGGTTTTGTTCTGTCTGTTGAGCATATTAGATGAGTTCAGTGCCATTTTTTTTTAAATCCTGTAAGTAAATATACTGTTTGATTAATGCTTGAATGAGTTATTAATATTTTAGTTTATGCTGTAGTCTGGTTATAATTTCAAATCCATATTTTTGATAGTTAAAAATAAGTACTTTAATTCCTATTTTATTTTTAGGTTATTTCTACTTATAATTGCACCTAGGATACTTTTTATACTACTTAGTGAAGAATTCCAATTTATATTTTGTTTACAGGGATTGATTTTGAAAGCATGGCTTGATCTCACCTGTGGGAAAGAAACTCACATTAAAAAAGCTGTGAAATACTTTGATGAAGCACTGCAGGAAGGCAATGATGTTTTTGCTCTGCTTGGTAAAGTAAGTTTGCTTCATGATTTTAATGCTTCCTAAATGTCATATTAGTCTTGTAGAGTGATTAGAGAGATGGTAAGAAAAGTTGTCTATGGTAAGTGAGCTTGTCCAAGGAGTAGAAGTATAGCTCAGTCATACCTCTTTGTTCAGAAGAAAAGACTAGGTTTTAGCAAAAACGAAGTTTGAATTGACTTATGAAATCGTTTAAGAAATGTAGAAGTTATCACACAAATTGATTACTAGCACAATAAAAATACACTGACACTTCTGTTTCCTGTGGACAAGCCATTTTAAATAGTTTGTAGTTAATTTTAACGAGTAGATGAGGTTCATAAGACTTCTCACTGTCTCTGTAGATTAAGATGGAGGGGCATGCCTAGGTTGCAGAAATGGTACACTGTGTCTGTTACCATATACGTAATTATGAATTTATAGGGTGTTCTTGTGTAAAACATTGCTGCAGTGGGATATTGCTTCACTAAATACAATTTCCACCTTTTTTTTTTTTCTTGGAATTAAATTAGCTACCAGATGATACTTTAGGGTCCATTAGACACCAATGTAAAAAAGAAAGGTATACATTAAATACAATCAGTCTAAATGTATATTGAGGTTATGATTTTACTATGTACACAAGAAAAACTGTTTTTATCCTTGCATTTATGTTTAAGGAATGAGATTTGAAATCACCTAAAGATATAAAAATCTTGTCATTTCTTCCTTTTTGCACAGGACACATTACAGAATTGCTGTGTGCCATGACAAAAAAGTAGTAGTTAAAACTGTAGTGTGATCATCTATGAACTATTTTTTAATAGTCATTAGTTTGTTTCAAGTATTAATTTTAATTATATTTCATTAAGAGAGTGGCATGAATTGTTTTCTTGACATTTTTTTCTGTTACTTGTTTATATCACAGACATTGTTACTCATTAATATAATGTTTGTTTAATATTTTAAAGCTAAACACAGAAAAAATTGTTCAGTGAAAATAAGACTACTAGATTTTAGGAGAGTATGCAAAATAGTATTTTGTTGTGTGTGGACTGTAGAGTTCAATTACTAGTGTATCTTAAATTTAGTTACTGCAGTTAGATTTCAGACAGACACCTATCTTGGCTATGTCTAAGAAATTAACTCTCAGAAATTACTATGTTTGCACCATTTCTGTCTTAAAAATATAAAATAAACTGTCATGCACACAGTCACCTGGAATATGGTAAGTAAATTCTAAGCATCAAAGCAAAATAGAGGATTTAAGCTCTAAATTGGCTTCTACTCAAATACTTCTACAACTATACCTGATACTTCTGAAGTATTTTTGTATTTGGAGTAACCTGTAATTTGCTTTACAATTAAAAAAATGTTAATTCTGGCAACAACAACAGTGACCTACTCTACTGAGTGTGGGTTTTTAGATGGTACATACCTCAGGGCTTGAAAAAATGTTTAATCTGTGAGTTGTGTTCAATATCCTAAAATTGTGAGATGCTTTATACAAAGTTATTTGAAACCTAATAAGACAATTTTACTCTTTGGATACATTGCCCAGGCTTTTTCTTGCTTGTAACTGACTAGAAATTTGTAAATGCTGAAATGTTAAAGAGTGCTTACCACAGACCAGGTTTTACATGTCATCTGCTATTTGATTGCTGCAGTCTTTCTAGTTGTGGTTGATTCTGAAGTAAAGCTATTACTTAAAGAAAGATTTTTCTCTCACTAGCTCCTTTTCCTGGTTTCTGTATGAAATAGCTTCTGAATGTTCTCGCCTATGTGAGTTTACAGGCTTGTGATGCAACTTCTTTTCTTTCCATTAGGCTCAGTATTTTGAGGTCCGACAGAATTATTCAGGAGCTCTGGAAACCGTGAACCAGATAATTGCAAACTTTTTCCTGCTTTCATAAAGAAAATGAAGCTACAGCTAGCTTTGCAGGACTGGGAGCAGGCAGTTGAAACAGCGCATAGGTTGAGTATGAAGTAGCACGCCACTAATTATGTTCTTGCCATGTTTACACTGTAAGAACACTTTGAAACAAAAGTAAATAGGTTTCCATTAATTTTTAATGAATTTTAATTAGTTAAATAAGCTTTTTAAAAAATAAATTTAAACTAAGTTTTATTAGAACTCAGCCTTGCAATTCTGTGAGGATACTGCATCGGTACGTGAACGCATTTTGGATGGAAGAGGGCCTTCTTGAGATAGGCATGAACTAACAAAGTTGTGCTTTCAGTTGAGAGCTATGACTTACAGTGATTGTGCAATACAAGTCATTTTATTACCCTTTTAAGATAAAACAGATGATTGAACAAAGGTTTTGTTTTGGTTTCTCTACATTCACCTTTTCTTTGGCTTTAGACTATTGCAGAAAGATGCCCTCAATTTAGAAGCCATAAGAATGGAGGCCCTGCATTATCTGTGCAGGGAAGGAAATATATCTGAGGTGAGTCCTTAGTAGCAGACTGTTGAGCATAACATAGCCTTTGTAGGGACTAGATCCTACATGCATTGTCTTCTTTGTCTTCTCCTTATATACGTTGTCTGGTCCTGTGCTACACTACTTATCTGTAGGAAGAGGTATATTCATCTATTCTGACTCAAATGGCTGCTCTAGCTTATTGTTGGGGTGTTTTTTGGATGCCGAGGGAAACATAATTTTTTACCTCCATCTTTCCAGAAAACAGGAATCAAACCAAACAGAAGTCTTCCCTCGACAGTTGATTGAATCATGTTGACTTTAAACCATCAAAGCAATCTTTTATTGTTTAAATGCTCTGTCTATAAATTCGTAAGTTATTGTAAGCCCTCCATTAATTTTAAGTATTTTAGTAATTGAAATAAGGGAAATAATGAGGTCTTGTAGTGATAAATTTTTGGAAGGGGCTCACAGCCACTTAACAACAGTCTACAATGTTTGGTTGTATAACCTGTGCGTTGTTACCCCTTTTTTAACAATTACCGTTTGTTTTTTTCCTACCTCTAAGAATTCTCTTTAACTTTTCCTTCTGCTCCCAAGGTCTTTTTCTGTACAGGGATAGATGCATGTGTTTGTTACATTCAGTGGCTGTGCTATGTTTCAGGAAATTATTTTAAAATACGTTACCTAAATTGTCACCAAAAAAAATCATTAAATATTTTTAAATATCTTCTCATTATGCAAATATGCTGGTATAATTTAAGTGGAGATTTAGCAAAAAAAAGCGGTTTTGTAGGTTTTTTCAAGTTCCAGAGGAAAATGTATTTATTTGTTTAATACATTTTTAGTTATTGCAAAGAAGTCTTTAGTCATCAGTATATTAATAATCCAATTTAAGATTTACTTGTGCACAGTTATAGGAAATATGGACAAACAGTAACAATGGTAGCCTCCAATTCAGTAAAGCCGTCCAGGAATGAAACTGGCTGGACATGGTAGGGTGTAAACAAAAGATTCTGGAGTAAAAAGTCGTATGTGACTAAGACCCATGCCTAGGAAAAAACTTAAACCTGATGAGATTTAAACATAATTCAGTGGATACATCTAAAATTGTTAAGAAAAAAAAAAAGGCGATGTACCTTATTATTGTAACCTCAGAAATGTCTAAAGTACCTTAGGTGGTTTGAGAAACTGTTATAAGTCTGAGCATCTGGAAGTGCTTTGGTTTTGAGCATCTAAGTGTGTATCGCATTGAAGCCTGAGCAAGTTTCACAGGTCAGGGATTCCTAACAATCTTGCTTTATGAAATTCTTTCACTATGTCAGATTCAGCTGAAGTCTTTCACTTACTTTAGAGCATGTGTAGAGGACATGTCATCTACTTTATCCTCACTTGACTATTATTATTTATTCCAAAGTACTTTTATAGGCATCCCAAAATAAATCTACCTCTTAGCCCTGAAAATTTCTGAGTTTAAATTTCAAGATATTATTGCATATTAAAATATGTGACTATTTTCTAGTGAAAACTGGTCAATTGTACTAATCTGTTCATTCCTTCTGTTATTATGTTACTCCTTTTTCTCCAAGGCTTCAGCAAGACTGGGAGACCTAATTAAAGCACTGGACAGATTAGAACCACGTAATTCACAGCTCTTCTGTAAAATGGCTTTAGCTTTCAGTAGAACAGTGAGTATGCTTTTTTTTTTCTCTTAAGCAGCATACAACTATCTCTGTATCCTGGGTTTTGTTTTATTTTCTGGTAGACAGACATTCAATGTCTATTAAAAAGTAGAAGATTGCAGACAATGGAAATAGGTTACCTTGTGTAGCCTTTAGTAACTATGTTTTTAAAGGTTTATGTTCAGTTTGAGTTACAGTACTTAAGCAATCTCATTTCCAAAAAAAAATTTTTTTTTACTGCTTATTTTTAAATGAGAAATGAGTTTCCAATGAAAATACACTGTTGACCAACCATGTTCTTAATATAGGAAAGTGACAAGGTTAATCACATAGCCTTGAAACTGAAGGTTTCTTTAGTCTTTGTATTTCTCAGAAACATTTTAAGGAAGCATTGGAAGTAACTATCAACTATTCCTTATTGTATGATATTGTATGTTTGTTTGAATCCAGCATACTTTAATGTCACAATTTGTATAGAATTACTACAGATTATGTTAGTCTTAAACAAGATGTTGTTGTCTCAACTGCCAAATCAATATTCAGTGTGTTTTTCTAAGTGAGTCTGAAAAATAAGAAAAACTTAAGGTTTAAAGACTATTCTTACCATTAGTGTGGCCGGAACCAACTCATCCTTCAACATACACAAACCTTAGTTGAAAGAGCATCTGATTTGGCATCTGACAATGCAGAATTTGCTACTGAACTTGGTTACCAAATGATTTTGCAAGGGAAAGTGAAAGAAGCTTTAAAATGGTACAAGACTGCTCTGACACTTGATGAAACAAGTGTTTCTTCACTAACTGGTAAGGTATTATGGTTTCTTTTGTTTTTTACTGGTCTTAAGACACAGATGATGCTTTTTTGATCAAGTTTTCTTACTACTGCTACTAGGAAAATCTAAAACTATTAGAACAGGAGCCTTAGGCAGTATTTCTTGATTCATGTTATACTGTCTTCCTTGTAACAATAGTTTCTTCTCACTGGATATATCTTTTGGTCGTCTTTTTGAAAAGTGAAATATTTCTCTTTTAAATTAGAACTCTCAAAGTAATGGTAAGGACAGAAATGTGGCTGTATTTTTTTTTTTTTTTTTTTTTTAATTTCCATAGTGCCTAAGAACTAGAGAAGTATTATGTGCTACAGAAACAAAAAATTCAAAGGCAGTTGATAGAACAAGTGCTCCATGATTACGTATGTGTCTAAATTAGATTGAAAAACATAATCGAGTCAAAACATCTGATACTTTTGATGTACATGTTACATTCTTTGGGGAAAAAAAACCATTCCTTTTGAAGAAGTCCCAACTGCTATCAAGAAACTGGAGAGAAAATGTAGCATACTTGCATCACGGATTTTCCCCTGCTTTTTTTTTTCTCCTTGATTATGCCATTGCCTTCTAATCTGAAGCTTCAAACAGTATGACAAATTCAGAGGGTAGGAGTAGTTTGTGTGTGTGGTTGGAGGTGTGTCTGAGTTTTTTTTAATTTTGTTTTGCTTCTTGCACTTGTTCTGAAGTTAGAAGCCAGACTTTATGATGCTTCTACGTAATCTAGAACCAGTGGAAGATTTACTGGTTTAAACTTTGTAATATAAGGGATGAAATCTTTCCATGAAAGTGCTTTATAGCATTGCATATATAAATTTATCAATCATACATTGTGTATTCTAGGTATTTTTAAACACACAAAATCTGCATTACTTTAAGTCTTGATCTATTCTTTCTTCTCATATCACCCTTTATGAAGAGTTTAAGGAGAGAAAAGGTTAATTCTGGAAAACAAAGCATGTACTTGACTAGGAAGACTGCAATAAAATGTTTAAATATATTACAGGAATTATCCGTTGTCAGCTAATACAAGGGGAATTAGAAGATGCAGAGCAGCAGTTGGAGTTTCTTAACGAATTTCAACAGTCCATTGGGAAATCTGGGGTAGGAGACATCTTCCTTCATTAAAATACTTTTATTACAATCTGAATTGTGGTCTACTAGCTACTTCATGTTCTATATTTTAGTCGTTTGAGCAAAGCATTCTTAGTGGAGTACCATTAAATGTAAATTTCAGTTTTTCTTCCTATCAGTCTAAGTTAATGTGTCGCCTAACTCTGCAACACAAGGCTGATTTCTTGCAAAGCAAGAACATCACTGACTTCCTGCAATGTTTCATCTCTGAAGATAAGTTTGAAATGTCAGGAAGGGAATTATTTTCAGGATTTTGCACTCAGAAAAATGTAGAGTTTCTTGCACAAATTTAAGGAATGCATTGATATAATAATCATCAGTGTCATTTACAGTGAACATACTAAATGTCTTACAGTATCTCTAAATATAAAGAAGAAATGGCTAAAAATAATTATGTAGTATTGTATGAGTAACAGATGAACTTACCTGGAATATGGAGAATGTTTTGTATCTCTTTTTTTTTTTTTTTTTCCCCTGTAGGAATTATCTTTCTTGCGTGCAGTCCTAGCTATGAAAAAACATAAGAGACAAGAAGAAGTTATTGCCTTATTGAATGATGTTTTGGATACTCACTTTTCGTCTTTGCATGGTTTTCCTCTTGGTGTAGAATATTTTGAAAAACTAAACCCTGATTTCTTGCTAGAAATCACTAGGGAGTATCTTAATTTTTGCCCAGCACAGGTAAGCAGCTGTGGATCAAATCTGTCTGAAAATGGAAATTATTCTTGGATTTTGACATCAGTTAATCATGAAGCAAAAATTTAGAAAATTTTCTCCCTTAAAAATGTGAATTTGTTTGAAGTAAAAGTGTGGTTTAAGATATTATACCACTATTTAATCAAAATAATTATGAAAATACATCCTTTGTGAAGTGAGTAAGTTGCATTAATCACACCTGAGGAAACCTGGGGTATTTGTTTAATGCACTCTGTGCTTTTTTGGTATCTCTTTTGATCAGGGAACTGTTAAGAATACAGTGAATAGAGCTATCTCAATATGAAACTAAGATGTTCACACCATCATAGAATAGTTTGGGTTGGAAGGATCTTTAAAGGCCGTCTAGTCCAACCCCCCTGCAGCGAACCCAGATCAGGTCACTCAGAGCCCCGTCCAGCCTGGCCTTGAATGTTTCCAGGGATGGGGCATCTGCCGCCTCTCTGGGCAGCCTGTTCCAGTGTTTCACCACCCTCAGTGTCAAAAAATTCTTTCTTATGTCTAGTCTATATCTCTGCTCTTTTAGTTTAAAATGGTCTTATTCTTGAAATATTTTTGTCAGCTCAGGATATCTTTTCAATATACAGTGTTCTTTCTTTGTTTCAGTTTCTTTTGTGTGTTGGTAAAAATCAGTGGAATGCTACTACTTAATGTTATTACTAATTCCAAAGAAGAAATGTCACCTACTTAAATCGCTAATTTTCTGTGACTGAATTTGCTTGTGCTAGTTTTGGCAACAAAGGCACATAGAACATAATATATTGAATGGGGACCTGACATCTTTAAAGCAGGAGAAACACATTTGAAGCTTCTTTAAAAAGTGTCTTCCTTAAATATGTTATTCATCTCAAATAGCTGTGAGCCAACTTTTGTTATCCTGTCATTAGCAGATTTCTAGTCTAATTTTGGAACCTTCCCATAAATATTTGTTTATGTACAGTTTTAGAAATCTAAGAGACAAATGACTAGTTTTCCATTGTTATGATCCATCCTACCATCTCTGATGAAATAGTAATGTTTAAAAGTCTAAAACATCAGTGGTAACGGCAATTTCATGTCACAGATAGAGATAAAGGCATGTCATTTTATTCGCTTGTCTGAAGATTTCCCTGGGTATATTCCAGAAGTACTTAATGGCAATGATGATTTTTAATTTGATATGAAAACTGTTTTTCCTGAACTATTGTCCCTAGAAAGATTTGCAAAAGAAAAGGTAGGCTTTTCCTGAAGTTTCATTACCTCTTTATTGTAAAGAGGAGCCTGTGGTATTAGAAAGCAGGGAGTTCAGCCAGGTAGTGGAGGCTTCCAGTTTGATAGTGGAGGATTCCACAGGAACCAGGGCTTGGGTCCTGTGGAAGTGTTAGCAATGAAGAGAAGGATCTTTAGGTTGCCTTTTCCTTAATAGTTAGCAACTAGCTAAAGTAATAGAGGGAAATGAACCACATTTCTGATAATGAGCAACTAAGAAGTGGTACATTGTACTAGCATTTTACATGAAAGTAGCTATTTCTCAGCTGCTCTTTTCAGTTTGGTAGTAGTGGAGTAGAATGAGGGTAGGAGGGGCAGGACCAGAACCTTTTCTTTTCATTCTTCTGGTCATTCATTGCAACTTCAGCTCTCTTGAAATTTAGTTCATGTTACCATTGCGTTGGATGAGTTGGCATAGTAATTCAGAGTATGTCACCAAATTTTTATGGATTGACTCTTCAGCTTATGTCAGGTATGAAGTGTTTTATCATCCTTGAAGTCTGTGAGGCTGTCTTGTGTACCTGTTGATATCAAGAAGTTTCCCCTTTAAATTTAAAACATATTTTTATATTTCTTCAGAATGACAGATTTCAGCTTTTTGGGCTGAAGAAAATAAAAATGCTTTGCTATTGCTCATTTGAGTTTAAAGTGCAGCTCAGACTTAACATGAAATCTAAGACCAGAACCTGTCAAATGAAGTGTTGTTTTTTTGCTCCTAGCCTGTAAGTCCTGGGCAGACTCCTTCACCACTTCTCAAGCACTGTGCTTCTGTTCTTGAAACTGTGGTAAAAACCGTGCCTGGTCTTCAACAAGCTGTCTTTTTAATTGCAAAAGTGAAATACTTGTCAGGTAATAATTATATGAATGGTTAGCTATCCAGCTCTTTTTAGTTTCTTTAATATAAAGAAATTAATTTTACACTTTTAAATCATAATGAATATTTTTCTTTCACTGCAGTACAGCTAAGTGAAGAACACGTGCACTGCACTGCCTTTTTTGTGATTTGTATGTGTGTATCTTAATTGTACAGACACATAAACATGGTAATTTTTTATCTATTGCTTACAAAAAAGATCACTTATTGAATGATTTACAGGTGGAACAATGGGAAAATACCTTAGTTTTGACCTGGTTTTGATTTAATTTCATAGGCACATAATACTTTGTATATGAGTTTGTTCACTAAATGCTCACATTTATTTAAAAAAAAAAAACCCAAATTATAAAATTTGTGAATAATTAATAAACGTTGTATATTTAATCTCTGTGTTACATATCGACTACTTTTCACTTTCCCTTTTTTAATTCCTAGGAGATATTGAAGCAGCCCATAGCAATCTACACTACTGTCTTGAAAGGAATCCTTCGTACGCAGATGCACACCTACTGATGGCCCAGGTGTATTTGGCTCAAAACAATACTAAACTATGTTCTCAATCCTTGGAACTTTGTCTGAGCTACAATTTTGAGGTGAGTTGGACAAAAGAATAAAACCATTTTATTCAGTCAGCCATCTGAAGTTGTATCTTTTTGTATACAATAATCTTTAAACTGAACTTTTTGTGACTCTCCCACTTCAGTTTGATACCTGAATGTTTATATGAACATGGTATCTGAATACTTATCAAAGAAATGACCATAAGGGCAAAACTAATACCTTATTACAACATATTGAAATTGTTTGAAATACAAAAGAAAGAAATGGTAGCTTTTCCTCAGTTCCTTACACAATTATTAAGAACATGTTATATAAACAATTTGTAATTCTAGACTAATCTTGCAACAGTCTTTAAAAGCCAACATAGAAGAATTTGAAGAGTGAGCCAATGTTGTTTCTGAACGTTTGCATGGATGTACAATTGCTAATGAATATATGCACAGATGCATGAGGGGATCAGAAAGGCTCTCTAGTTAACCTCTTGACAATTCATGCTGCTTTAAGCACTCTAAGTGTTAAGAGAGTAGCCATATGCTGTGTTCTCATCTATTAATGTTACATCTTTGTCCATCTTTTTTGTCCTTACAGGATCAAATTTGGCAAATTAAGCACTCTGTTAGAAAACTTTCACTGTTTTGCAGTGCTCCTCGCCGGTTTTATTTCTTGGGGCTAATACATTGCAGTATGGGATTTTTGATTTGTTGGCAGTGTAACTTTATGTATGTTTAACACTCTGCACAGCACTCATTAGGTCTGACTTGTGCTGTGTCTTGGCAGAGCTTAGCTGAAAACTGACTACTATTTCCTTGCAAGCATGCTACCATCTTGTTTCCTTCCTCCAAGGGCTGCAAGAAAGCTGAAGACTAACTATGTAGTTAGGAGACACTGAGGTGCTTGCAACTATGTACACAGCTACATTTCCCTTATTGACATTTCCTTTTCATGTGAAGTATGTTTTAAGAAGGTGGTGAAACAGCAGGCGGGACTTGCGCCAAGTAACGATTTTATACTTCCTTTAATTAATAGCTTAATGAAGTGCGCACACAGCAGTGTGGGAGGTGCTCAAAATCGCTTAAAATTCAGTCTAGTTTCAAATAATGCTGTAATGAATGTTTTTCTATTCCAAAGTCTCATCTCATATAATAGCTTTTCTTTTTAAATTAAAAACTTACTAGTTTGCATACTCTTTGAAAATTCTAATATTTTCATAAGTAAATTACTGAAATTGAAATGAGATATACTTGGAGGAAAGAAGGAGTCAAGGTCAATATTTAAAAAAAATAATAGACATTTTCTTTCAGGGGGTTTGAATACTATGCATAAAATAAATTTTTGAAATTCTGTATTTCATTATGTTTTTAGGTGAGAGAACATCCTGTTTATCACTTAATTAAGGCCCAAACACAGAAGAAGATGGGAGAATTATCAGAAGCTATTAAGACTTTACAGATGGCAAAGAATTTGCCTGGAATGAGAAAATCTACAGCTTCCTCTAAAACTAAAGGAAAAAGAATTGAAATTGATGCAAGTGATCGTGTGTCTGTCTTCCTAGAGTTAGTAGAAGCTCATCGTTTGAATGGAGAACCAGTAAGATGGCAAACTTGTTAAGATGTAATACATACCTGAAACAAATTTCCTCTTTCCATTAACAAAAGTGTCTGTCCTCATTAGTACAGAGTAGAAAACCATCACCTCTTTTACCAAGAGTATTTGCTTGGTAAATTTCCAAGATGTTAATAGCTGAATTGACAGGTTGTATCTTAAATTGTACAGAGACAAAAAATACTACTTGCAGGTGCTCAGTTTTGAGTCTATAAAACCCCTTTTAATTTTGAGGAGGAGATACTGTTGATTTGCATTTGCTGGCATGTAGATTCCTGTTTTGCTGTCAGAATGCCATTGGAAATATTTTTGGATCGTGTCCGTATTTTTGTGTAGCAGCATCCTTGCTATCAGTTGTATTTTAATAAATAGTAGGACACTACATATGTATAAGAATATAACAGAAGCCATACAATTGCGTAGTTGGAAGCCACCTCTGGAGGTCATCTTGCTCAAAGCAGGACTTGTTCAAGCAAGGTGCTACAGGCATTGTCCAGTTGAATTCTGAGCACCTCCTTATACACATGCATCTCAAATGTTAATTTCTATAGTAAAACTTTTTCTGGTAGTTCATCTCATATAAATTTTATTTACAAAATGAAGAGAAAAAAACCATTTAAAATATTTTAGCAGAACAAGTGGATACTATAATTTGGGGGTTTTTGTGTTTTTTTTCATTGGTTTATGTAATGCCCTCAGACATTAAGTTGCTTATGATATCTTTATTTTTGGCTGTTCAAGAACAAGAAATACATTCATTCTCTTGGTTTTATTTGCAGCATGAAGCTGCTATAATACTGCAAGATGCCATTAATGAATTTTCTGGAACTCCTGAGGAACTAAGAGTTGTGATTGCAAATGCAGATCTGGCAATTGCTCAAGGAGATGTTGAACAAGCCTTGACTATGCTCCGAAATACTACACCTGAACAGCCTTACTTTGTACAAGCTAAATTAAAAATGGCAGATATTTATCTTCAGTACAGGAAAGATAAGAAATTATATGCTGGCTGCTATAGGTAAGTCTGTGGTGGGTGTGTGTGTATATTTTCCTAGATATTTAATGGTAGCATGGTGAGCTCATTTTCCCCCCTTTCTACTACAATAAGGCAGAAATATTTAGTTACATAATGAATTCATTTGAGTAAGTGTTGTAACATTTAAAACAGTAATTGGAGGTCCTATTTTGGAAAGATATCACAGATTTTTTTGGTTTATGTTCAGAAATAAAAACTAAAATCTGTAGAGGATAAAATTGTGCCTATTTGTTGTTTAGATACTAGTATTGACATGTTAAATATTGAGCAAGGTTCTGTTTTCTGTTTCCAGAGACCTAGTAGAAAAACTGCCAGGTGCACATACTTTTCTTCTTCTTGGTGATGCATACATGAATATTCAAGAGGTAAGTGCTTGCTAGAGATAAATAGAATGATTAAGTCACTTATTGACTTTGGCAAGTTGAGGCAATGTAGCATGCTGACTCGTATTGATTGGTAGCTGGCAAACAGAAACTGCTTCAGGATGTGAAAAAAACATAGTTACTGTCTATGAATGTAACTGTTCTAAGTTTGGAGAAAAAGCTGTTGAAAATGCATTTCATCTAATAACTGACTGGGTGAAAGTCAAGGAGGAAATTTTATCTAAAAGAACACTGATCCATAAGACTAACAAAAATCTAAAGTGAGAGCTAAGTTAAATTTGGAAAGAAGTTTAAGATCTTTAGAAAGATTCTGAGACTTAAACTAATTCTAGGTAACTTAGTTCTCATATTGAAAGTTTTATTTACAAATTTTAAATTAAGGAATTACTGTACATTTTTTTACCTCCTTTGCTCTCTTGATGAACTGGAAATGTTATTCAGTATTTGTAGAAGACAATGTCATCAAGTGAACATAGGAATTAGAAGGATACACACTTAAATTCATATTTTGAAAGAATAGCTTGGGTAAGGACATGCAACTAATACTTTACTAGTTTGCCTACCTGTAGCTGATTAATGGTTGTTTACTTATTAATATTTTGGTGCAGTTTTCTCCTTAATGAAGAGCTATAAAGCAAAATGGACTTTGTTTAGATGTGCTGTAATATGGCTGAAGGAGAAAAATGGATGGTTGTCTAACACAGTAATAAGTTTGCATAAGTTATCTAGTGAAAACAGTAATAGAGCAATTTCAGTGGAAGAAAGAATCAGGTTAATTCAAACTCATCTGCCAAGTTCTCTTCACATTCTGTTTTAGCATGGAAGTGTAAACTTACATGGGCTTTAGACTTCCTGCAATTTCATAGTGATCATTCTTTTTGCAGAAGTATTGTAGCTTATGAACCAGTAGTACTTGGCAGTCATTCCTGGAGGTGTTACCAGATTTTGTTTTCCTCGTATGCTTTTTATCTTAATCCTTGACTTCTGTGTTTTTGTCTTTTACTGTTGAAGCCTGATGAAGCCATAGAAGTCTATGAGCAGGCCTTGAAGAAAAATCCAAAAGATCCAGCTTTAGCAAGTAAAATTGGAAAAGCCCTAATCAAAACACATAACTACTCAAAGGTATTCTATAAATACTGTATTTGGCTAATTAAGTATTGTGTCCATTATTGTCAAAATATGGGCTTTGCCTAATTTTGTTTTCAGGTTGAGTAGAAGCAGCAATCTGCAAACCAGATTTTTTATCCTAAAAGTAAGTTTGTAGATGCTCTTCAAAATATAGAGTCATAGAATCATAAAATGGTTAGGGTTGGAAGGGACCTTGAAGATGATCTAGTGCCAACCCCCCTGCCATGGACGGGCAGGGACACCTTTCCACTAGACCAGGTTGCTCAGAGCCCCGTCCAGCCTGGCCTTGAACACTTCCAGGGATGGGGCAGCCTGTTCCA
>JMFS01129628.1:0-32271 GCA_000699545.1 Podiceps cristatus | reverse complement strand
TTGGTTTTGTTTTTTTTTTTTTTTTTCATTAGGACAGTTGCTTAAATGAAGTCCTTCTTTCAACGTGAATTGTTTTTTGATAAGACAGTTTCTGTTAAAAAAGTTCAATGGAATATTTCCAACCTGTTTTACCTGTATGACCAATGATTCTTCATAGATATTTAATAGGAAGGAAAATACAAATGCTGAAATGTAATCAGAAACTAGTGAAGTGTTTAGAATAAAATTCAAAAGAGAAAAAATGTCATATTTGAAGTTATGTACGTACAAAACTACTGAAAATAAGCCGTAGGGAACACTAGACATGCAAAGAACCAAGACAGCAAAACCCATCTATGCCATATTTTCCAGAAGTGTAATCCTGAAATGTAAAACATGACTAAGAAATCATATCTAAGAGTCATGCAATATCTTATAATACCTGTACATTTAGAAAGACACAGTATTAATAATAGTAAGTCTTTGCTTTGAAGGTCAAGGGAAAAAAGCTAACTAATTTGCAGGAGAGTAACAATGCATCTCTTTGATTTTGTAGTATTTTTTATAAAGTACAGTTAGTTTGCTTATTTTAATACTACTTTTCTATGTGCTGCTGATCAAAGCAGAGTGAGCAACAAGTAAGCTGAAGATTTCTAAATCATTTCTTATCTGTATTTTCTATCTGAAATTTGTATTTATCTTTACCATGTCTATAGGGTTAGTTTAAAATTATTAAATTGTGTCTTGTAACTAGTTCCTCTATTACCAAGCATATTTTACTGCATTACTTGTTCTTCCTGCTTTAAATTTTTCCTCTCCTATCAAAGTATTACAGGTTTGTCTGTCATTTTTCTTTCTAACTAAGACTTTTCTGTTCCTAATATATATTTAAATGCACAATTTTTTTTTTTTTTTAAAACAGCATTTCAGATCTCACAATCTTCATACATTCTCTGCAAATGGAGAAATTCTTGTCTTTTCTTCTGTGATTTTACTTGGAGGGAATGAATAATTGTCCAAAGGAGAATCCATTGAATCATTGTTTTGGTGTCTCTGCCAATTCAATCTGCAAGCAGCTGTGCTTCCCAAGAGAGATGGTCAAATTTCCATGTGTGGAAATTTCTAACATTTTGGAAAAGCTGTAATTAAAATGGAAACCTAAAATGCGGAAGGAAAAAACCCAAGCAAACTACAACTAAAATACTTAAAACAGAACTTACATCTCAGATTTCAAGTAAAAAGAAAGTCTTTATGTAAGATATTAGTCCCCTCCAAAAAAATATTTTGAAATGCTGTATGCTTTCTTTGACTAGAAGACTCTCTGGAGAACCGAATCCATCAAGTGTCACAAAGATAGATCTGAAATAAATACTTTGAGCCATGTTATACCTGGGAGCATTCAGACACTCTATGGAACTGAAGTCTCTAGCCCTCACACAGGGGAGACATCAGCTATCACATCTCTGCTAACAGATGCAGTAGTTTGCACCACAGTTTGAACAGCCGGGTGCAAGAAGGCAGAAGAAGGTCCCTTCATCTCTAATTAGTAGTGTACGCTCCCTCAGGTATGGTTTTGACATGCCACAGAGCTCATTCCCCAGCAGCTGTTGGAGTTGCTGCACCAGAGGCTTCCACCCAGACAGACCTGACAGCAGATGTAGCTCTGCAGGTCTCAGGTTGCAGGGAGTGTCTGGGTCCTTTCCCTGAAGCTGGGGCTGACAGTCATCTCTTCTGCAGAAGATGTGCTGTTGTTGATGAGTTGTGTTACCGTGTCAAGGAATTACAGGAGGACATAAGCAGGCTGCATAGCATCATTTAAGCTGAGTGAGAGATAGATAGGATATCGTCAGAGACCCTACAGCTTCAGGAGTCTCAACCCCCCATATCAGTGGGGAAGCAAGTGGGCTCTGTTCCATCTGTAACAGTAAGTCACAGGTCTTAGAAGAGGAAGGCTGGAAACTAGTCACTCCTCATACGAGGAGAAAGGCTCTTGGTCCTCTTGCTCCTCCTGAACACTGGCAGTTGACAAACAGGTTTAGTGCCCTCTAGGCCAACGAGGAGCTGGGCATGACTTCAAGTGAAGCAACTGAGCCAATGGATCCTGTGCCATCCAGGATCACCCATAAGAAGCAGAGGTTTATTGATGTAGGTGACCTGGACTTATGCCTCCAGCTCTGGGGGCCCCAACACAAAAAGGGTACGGATGTGTTGGAGAGGGTCCAGAGGAGGGCCATGAAGATGATCCGAGGGCTGGAGCACCTCTACTAGGAAGACAGGCTGAGAGAATTTGGCTTGTTCAGCCTGGAGAAGAGAAGGCCCTGGGGAGACCTTATTGTAGCTTTTCAATACTTAAAGGGGGCCTATAAGAAAGATGGGGGCAAACTTTTTAGCAGTGTCTGTTGTAATAGAACAAGGGGTAACGCTTTTAAACTGAAAGAAGGGATATATAAACTAGACATAAGGAAGAAAATTTTATGAGGGTGGTGAAGCACTGGAACAGGTTGCCCGGAGAGGTTGTAGAAGCCTGTGGGAGACTGAAATGTCAATTAATTGTCTCAAAGCTTGCTTGTGTGTGCGCCTGATAAGATGCAGTGGGATTGTGAAACCTGGTGATGTTGCAGCTTGCCAGGAAACTTGTGCAGACTTGCTGAAGCAGCAGACAGTATCAGGCACTGCCAAAACAGGATACTGACTATTATTTAGGCTGGGCCACCTACCCACCAAAAATATACTTCTGTTTCCTACCAGTGGCCACACCAAAGCTGCGTGATGGTCAGAACCTAAAGTATGCAAATAGAGCACGGGACACATGCACATGTGTTGGACTGTGCTCCATAAAAGACTGTAGAGACAAGCTGCAGTGTGCACCTACCACCGATGAACTGAAGCCTGAGGACCAACAGGATGCTACTGGATTCAGGGTGCTCACTATCCTTTGCATATCTCTCCAAACACTTGCTTAGTTTCCTCCTGGTATTTTCTGCCTTTCCTATCACTCCATTCTTCTGTTTTGATTTAATAAAAGCGACCTGAGTGGCAGCATTTGACTTCATTTGTGTCTTATTCTCACTCCTGGGATCATTATGAACCTTTCCTGAGCCCAAAAATCAGACTGGGACCTTACAAAGCCCTATCCCTGGAAACATTTGAGGTCAGGCTGGATGGGACTTTGAGCAACCTGATCTAGTTGAAGATGTCCCTGCGCATGGCAGGGGGGGTTGGACTAGGTGACCTTTAAAGGTCCCTTTCAACCTAAACTATTCTATGATACCTGGATCAATAGATGAACAAAACATGAGGCAAGCAGAAGGATATATATAGTATAGTCATCTACCTTTAGGTATGATACTTACAGATGCAAGCATTCTGAGTGCTTGTCCCTGCTTCCTTACTTTCTTATGCATTTTCTCTGGTAGTTTGCACAAATGAAATACATGAACAATCTTAGGATCAGCCAGTAAATCCCCTTTCCATGTGAATACTTAGTAAATCAGACAACAAAAGACTATTAATCCTTGTGTTTCCTGTTGCTGAATGACTCTTGTATTTTTCTGTGAAGTTTCAGCTAGAGTAATATTGACTGCTTCTAATATTGAACATCTGAAAATAAACCCTGTAGTCTACTGATTAGCTGACCCACCAGGAAATAAGACAAATATGAATTTCCTCAAACAGAATAAAAACTTTGATCTCCCACATTCTCAATGGATGCTCTGACCATTACACTAGACTATAAAAAGTTTGTATTGGAGAATGTGTTTGAAAGTCTGTGAATTAGGCTAAGGGCATTTTACTCAAGGAACTGATAGAAAGGGTTATCCTGCTGATAACATTTCACTGTAACAAGCATAAGAAGAACAAGAAGGCCACCGAAGGGCTTAAAAAACATCATCACTAACACCTTCCCATGTATCAGAAAGAAAGCAGCCAGTTAGTCCAAAAGCATTTTTAGAACCTCAGCAACTTCTCTCACAAGTAGAAACTTGACAAAGACAGAATCTTGGGCCAATTAAAGATTATTTCTAAGTCAAGTGACATGCAGTATATTAGATTTTTCTTCAAAGAAGTACCTAAAACCTCCAGCCCTGCTGCACGGTAGAAAGGAGTCAGACACAACAACCAGCCATGAAAGACTGCTGTATTGTGCAAATTCATGGTCTTTACAGTGGTTGGCTTGCTGTGCATAAGGGGAAAACAATCAAAACCAGAGTTCTCAGTCAAGGAGAAATCTAATGTTGGCTATAAGCTAAATTAAGCTAAATACCAGGACATTTTTTAAATGTTTCTTTGCCATTCTGTACCACAGCTCTGCTCAGGAAAACTGGCTAAAGGGCAATGCAACCAATCTGCCATTCTATGACTACTTCAGTGTGAACTGCATAATATTTGACCCCAAGGACTAGATTGTAAGAACTGTGAAAGAACCTTAGAGACTTAGCTCACATGTGACCCCAAAATGGATAAGTTGGGATGAGCTGAATCCTATTCATTGAAAAGATAAAGAAATGCAATGGCCTTGAGAAGGGGAGTATTCAATATTTTTAACATACCTTGTAACTATATAAAGGTAAGGATAGCCCAAGGTCTTATGAAGGCTGGATTTACTGTAGAATGGATTTTGTCATGAAATACTAACTATTGGAATATTTGGAATTATTCCTTTACACTGAAATGCATAAATAACACCAGTGTAAAATAAAGATATCATCTCCCTGGAGGTATTTAAAAAAAAATGTGTAGATGTGGTGCTTAGGGACATAGTTTAGTGGTGGACTTGGCAGTGTTAGGTTAACGGTTGGACTCAATGATCTTCAAGGTCTCTGCCAACCTAAACACTTCTATGATTCTATAATTTAACATTTGTCTGAGTCCCTTAGCATACCAGTGTTAGAAGCTCTATTCCAAAGCCTTTTGGGTTAAAATAGGTTATGTATCTGCAGCAAAAAATACAGATAACATTTTGACTCATACTTTAAATGGTTTTCCCTTCCAGCATTCTTTACTTCTACTTTTCCTGAGTCATAGTCACTTTGTTATGAAGTACTCCAACAGAGGTGTCAAAGTAATTTGAAAATTAAGAATATTGTTTGAAGAATCACCAAAGCTTCTAAATTTTTCAGTTCATGGATTCTATTATGTAAAACTACCATAAAACTTCATTCTCACTATCAAAAGGAAAGACACATGACAGTAAGAGCATGGTGCTAAATTTTAGAGTGCCAGACCATCAACAAAAGAGTAAATCCCTACAAATGCATCAGAGATTTCACCCAAGTAGCCCAGCCTCAAACTGAATACTTACTGGCAAGATGCCATTCATACAATGTGCAATCTGAATATGGTAGAATTTCAGATATAGGTTGCTTTCTTTAGTTTCTGAAGAAACTAAGATTCACCATTCCCATATTTCGGGTAAGCAAGTGATATTTTATATATGGGATTGCTGCAGGCACAATTCCATGCCATCAGTACTTTTTGAAAAAAGTCTAATGTTTGTAGAACATAGAAACTATGACTCATCTACAATATTTTCTTATCTCTGTGAGCATTTAGCTTGCTGACAATGTTCCTCAGAGAAAGTAAATTTGTGTACATATGTATTTAATTTCTGTGTTGAGTGGTTTTCAGTATCAGATTTCATTAAAATGTGAAGTAGGAAAAACATTTTGTTTTCCTCTCTTGGTTTTCCAGTCTCTTAAACTGTATACCACTGTAGCACAGAAATGTTGAAATAAAAATATAACTACCTTTTATCAACATTTTAAAAGCCAAAGCTCGTTATAATTATCTTAGGCTTTTGTGCATTATTCTTCACTCTTATCTCTCTGTTCTGTGTGTATTTTGACAATATTCTACTCCTTTTTTTGGGGGAGTATTCAGGAGATTTTCCTGTTTTCTTGTAAAGATTTCTCTCTGAGACAACTCATATTTATAGTTTCAGGGTTTGGCTTTGAGGACTTACAGATTTTCCCCATCACCACAAATTTACCTCCATTAGTTCCTACTGCCTCTGCCACAGATAACTTGTTCTACTTTGTCCATTCATGAATTCACCTAACATGTCAGAAACAGAGCTATTTTATTTTTCATGTTTGCATTTTTCTTCTTTGTAATAATCTCCACAATACCTTGGTAACTAGGGTTTGATTTGGCTTGACACAAACGTAGTCCTCGTTTCTGGGCACCAAGATTCCTATGTTAACCTTTTTCATATCATACAAACCATTTCTAAGCAAACTGATTTTCACAGTGATCAGAAAGAAATGCCAGTTATATTTTGACTACCCCACACAATCCTTCCATTTCAACATCATTATTTTAGCATTATTCTATGAACAAGTTTTTCCACATCACTTGTTCTTGTCCAAATATTTGTGTACCAAATTCATACAGCCTTCTACATGTATAACTAGCCATAAAATGTTTATATGAGAAAAAGATACAACTACAGTTATATCCAAATATTTTATCCTTTCCCAAAACCACATAGTTTCCCAAATTATTTCTTCTTTTTTTTTTTTTTTTTTTTTTTTTTTTGTTATTGCTTTTGATTGGCTCAGATGTGTGATGAAATAATTTAACCTGTGAAATAAGGAATATGAATGTCAGTCAGAATGTGTTTTTAAGACCTGAGCTCCATGAATATTCATATAACATTGTCTTCCTACCAGAAGAGGTTTGTGTAATACAGAGATCTTGGATAATAGCAGTTCAGAAGTCCCCAATAAGTGATTATAAGACTACTGTTTTCTTTCTTAATTAAAAAAAAAAAATAATCATAAAACTGGAATTACAAAAAATGAGCAATAAATTTTGTTAAACAATTAGTGAGTAAATATAATGTATTTTGGTTTCTGGTCCCATGTAAACAGTTGTTTCAGTTCTATTGATCTTACTATGAACGTGTTTAAAACAAAATAATTATTTAAAATAAATTACAACATATTCTTAATAGCTATAATAATTACCAATAAAATTTGAAACATTAATAGACATTTAAGTCTATTGTAGCTGCTTGATACATATTTGTGTGTCTGATATCCTATGTTCATAAATACATCTGTATATTACTGATAAATTGTATTAATGTTAAATGCAAATTGAGGAAGTAGTTCATAACTGCCTCAGGTATGCCTTGCCAGAAAACATGCAAGTTATCCTAGACTTTCCACAAAAGCTGAATATATTAATAACATGTCATTGAAGTAGAATTTTAACGAGCTGTAAATGGAGTTGCTATGGAGAAATAATATGGTATGATGGTATTGAGAAATGTGTACAATGTCATAACTGCCTGCAACAATTCCTTGTAGAGACCACTTCTATACACTTAGTTTTTTCTCTATCGCCTAATTTAAACATTTTGACAAATAGCAGTTCACACAGTCTCACTGTTCACTCTGTGTATGGTCTCACACACAAATCAATGATCATTGCTTCCCCAAAGAGGGACCAGTGAAAGTCCTAACATTTCATTTTCTGGAGGACTATGTTTTAACATAGTGTCAAATCAGGAGAGTAAAGGTACAAAATTGGAGACTATAGAAATATTTTTATTATGTACTACCATGTGTTGATGTGCCAAATGCTTCAAAATGATTTCTGTACCTCCCCGCTCTTATAAGCAACAGGCTTCAGATGCAAAAAACAGCTTATCTTATCAGGCTTTTGTCCTGATCCCATATCGGGAGGGTTTCATTACAGTCCTGAGGGTGAGATTGAGATGCTAAAACTGGTCAAATATTGTACAACCCTTTAACTTTATTTTCAACAAACAGCAGAGAAAAGGTGGGGAAAGATGAAGGGGAAAAAAAAAAAAGAAAACAAAAACACAGAAAGTTGGAAGAGAAGAAACTAGGTACCACCCCTCAGAGTCTGATGATGTTTTGCTGACTCCATCCAAGGTCTTCAGTTGTCACAAGCTTCCAGGAGGCTGCGGTCCAGGAGAGACACGAGGCAGGGAGGAGGGAGAGAAGAAGAAAAAGTCCCCTACCAGAGAGCACGTGCTTCTTTTCTGAGTGGAGGGGGGGTCTTATGCTCATGCCCAGACGTGCGGTTCCTGCTAGACATGCGGTCCCCCTAGAAGCCACCTTCTGCTCTTTATGAGCCTTTGGCCCCTGTGCAGGCGCGTGAGGCAGTTTACTTCCAGACTGTGGAGGTGATGTTTTTTCTGAGGTAGAATGTTCAATGCCAGGAAATGGTGGTGCGACAGCAATGATGAGACAAAAACACATTTAGTATTAGTTCTCTACAGCTTTATGAAAGTTCTTTTGCACTATATATGCTAAGTAAATCATACATTTTTCAACCCCACCAATATAAACATCCCCTCTAGCAAGTATATAATTTTTCAGTGGGTTAAGGAATAGGTAAGATGAGTTCAGCAAGTAGAAAAGAACTTGATGATCACACATGGAGAAATGAGTCACACTCCTTGATCAGCTATTGAACTGAATGATATAATGTTTTATAAATTATTTTCCTTTTTGTTCTGAGTCAAAAAAAAGTATTTGCAGACCGCATATGATCTTTAAGTTTCCCAAACCTGCATTTATAGCACATAGACTGCATATTCATATAAATAATCACTGGTTTTGGAAGAAAAAAATATTCAGATTTATCTTAGCTCAATCTTTTTCAGAGATAATATGCAACCAGTATAAACTCTACCCATTAGAAAAATACAATTATATATTTAAGCTATTGGCATTCATTTCCCAGCATCAAGCATGTTAAATCACGCTTGGAAATGCTACAGCCAAAGATCTATCATTCTCCTCAACTGTCCCCTCCTCCTCCTCCTCCCCCCCCCCAATACCCTCTACATTATCAAGGTGCTCTTGAGAGATAATATGGAAATTGTACCCACTCAAGTGTTTGGACAGTTAAAATCCTAAAAACAAGGTAACTGAAACTTTCCAGTATATTTGATAGTCCTGTAATCACAGGCCTAGGACTAGTTAGGGTTTAGTGATTTCTGTTTGTATATTGTCTGACACAATGTAGTCTTTTGCTCTTAAGAAGGACTCCTATGAACCAAGACAAACAGTAATGAAGCAAAAACAACTAAGCCCTGAGAGTGAAGTACCAGCTGCAGAGAAAGTAAGTACGGGGAGAAAATTCATATTGCTAGCAAAATTAAGCTTAGTACATGGCTTTTTTCTCAGGGCATTTCTTCCTTTAAAGCAAATAAAACCTTTTCTGTTTCAAGGTCATGATATTATACACAGGATAGGATTCTAGTAGTAGCATGACCACAAAACTGAACCAGTATGGAAGATTTGAGACTTCGAGGATTTTGTTTCCATTTTGGGGTTTTTGTTGTTGTTGTTCACAGTCCTGTGAACATTTCTTTACTTCAGCTATAGTAAATAATAACAATAATTTTATTAAAGAATTGTTTACAGTATGAAAAGTATTAAACACAAATCAGTAAAGTTATTTTATTATGAACAACTGATAATGAAATACAATCATCTTATTTTTGGAAAATATGTATGTCCAATAAAGGAGTATAGAGGTGAACAAAAAAAGGTATCAGCTACTTGTAAAATATTAGAAGAGTGAACACTACCCATATGAGATCCTGACAATGTCACTGAATCAATTATCTTATTATGTGACAAAATCCAAATACAAGCACATAAGATACTGCATATCTGAGAAGAAACTCTCAGGTACTGGAAAAAGCAAAGTGTTAACATAATAATTAGTTTTCAGGGATTCCATAACTGTGTTTTCTCCATATAGTAGTTCTAGTTTATCTCTAAAATACCAGTATGGATAGAGATTAAGGTAGTCTTCAGTGACTCACGGCCATTCACAACTTTTCAGATTTTAGTTTCAGAATTAAGACAACCTTAACAGCTACATCTATTTGCAGAAACTTTCTGAGGAATTTTCAGCTATAGGTTCCCTAAAAAAGTCCCCCATAAAACATTTCAGTCAAGTTTCAGAAGACAAATTTTGCAAAATTTTCTGTCTGCTGCAGTGACAAAATGAAAAGGCTATTGAACTCGCTCAAATTACAGGAAGTACAAATACGGTACAGTTAATGAGATCATCATTAGACACTCCGCTGCTACTATGCAGTCAATTCATTAGGAACTTCATCAGAAAAATGCTTTTCAGGACCACAGTTCAGCAATACTCTAGAACAATCCTCAAGCAAGTTATTGTCTGAGAGGACAATTCCTTCTCTGTATCTATTCTATGGGGCTATTTACATGTTACGTGTTTTCACTATCTAAATGTATATAGTAGAGTTCTGAGTTACAGTCAATGGAGAGAATAGAACATAAAGTGTGATTTATTTAATTTTAAAGGCATATTGGAACAGACTCTATAATACATTCTCTACAAGTGTCTATTTTTTCTCCATTGTCTTTAAAGGAAGCCCAGGTTGATTAACTCAGATGCGGATGGCTGCACTCTAGATGTCTATTTAAATTAATTTTAGTTATTACATTTCTAAAGCTTTCCATTTCCAGTTCTCGCTTTCACAAAGTTCCACTTCACAAAGTGTTTTAAAAAAATCATGTTGAATTCCTAAAGATATTTCACTTTATTTTGATTCTGAGTCTGCATAGCACACATGTACCAGACTACTGCATTGCTAAATATCAGGGTTCCAGAGGATCATCCTTGGTCCTCCAGGCCCAAAAAGGAGTAGAGGATCTCACATTCTCACTGCTTACGGGTACTCCCTTTGGTGCAGCCTAGTGAGAACCACATGCATAGGCTTGGTCCATGGGCATCTCATGAATGCCTGGTGTGTTCACTTGCTGTCATGTTTACATGATCCCTTCCTTTAGATTTAGTGGTGAAGGTGTCAAGATATTAGTAACAGAGACATTAGTGTGTACAGATAGAAGTACAAGATTTTTACCTTGGGATTACTTTGGTTTAGAACAAGTTCTGACTCATTTAGATGTGCACTGCCTTTCAGACAGTGTCATTCAGTCCCCGTCTGGGGAAGCAACATCCACAAGGACTCTCTTATCACCGTTCTCTGTCACTATCCACTGCTTTTTCTAACCATATTTTGAGCTGATGTCTGAAAAGTATAAATGTCTTCTTCATGTTATGATCCTTTTCCTATTCAAAAAATGTGGGTTTTTTACATCTATAAGTTATTCCTGGGCCTATGACATTTATCTCTAAACAGAAAAATATTCAAATAGTTTAAAATGCTTATATGCTTTGATCCTTCAGAGTCCAAGACGTACATATTCCCATGACTGATCGTACTCCCATCAGTGTAAGGCCTCAGACTATATCTGTGCAGTGTAAATATTTTAAAATTATACTCTAAATAAAGTTTTATGCAACATTCTGCTCCTTTTGGTTCATCTGGAGACATTTGTGCATAATTCTAAGCACTCAGTGTTTAGGAATGAATCATAGCTCCAAATGTACTTACACAACTTAGAATTTTCAAAATACTTGTTCTAGTCTTGGACTTGAGAGCAGTATTAGACAGGATTTTGATATTAGATGTCTCTATACCATCCTACAAAGAACATGACAATAATTTCTTTGTTTCCTCAATGTCAATGCATGCCTATTACAAGAAGATCTGGTATTCTTCATTAGGGGAAGCAAACAGCTGAGTGTCTGAATGACAGACCTAGGGCCTAAGAATTTAAAAACAGCCCACAGGATCTGATGCAACATACTTCAAAAGTCAGAGCCTGAAGCCCTGCCTAATTATTAATAAAATTTGACTCACCTACTGAAAACAGTGTGCATAATGACATAATCATTTCACCTACAACTATACTTTCTATGATCAGAGCTTACTATCTGAATCATTAAGGGTATTCTTTCTTATACCAGCTATCTAAAAAAACCCTATTATTCTAAATTTTGTCTTTTCCCTACCTTAAGCGTTCTAAAAAAGTTTTGTCTACCAAACTCAGATGGCCTGTTCCTATTTGTCTTTCATAAATAACTGGACTCATTCTGTCTTATAGGTAGCTTACATACCTGGAAATGCTTAACTTAGAAATTCAGTGTAATTGAAGATGCCTCATTTAGCCTTTTTTTTTTTTTTTTTTTTTTTTTTTTTTCCCCAGACAAATGCTTCATGTAGCAGAGTACAAAAGTATAAATAGAAAACCCAGTACTCATACATCTTTGTCTTTGGTTTCTATTTCTGACATACTAATCTTTGTAGTTTAAAAAATAATGAAATAGCACATCTAGAAATATGTGTCTGGCTTCAGAGACTCTGTCCTCTGACTGTCAATTTTCCATTTTATAAGGCATGTAATGCTCTTGCTCAGAAGGGTGCTCATGTCAGTCTAAGCTGACCTCTTTTTTTCATTTGTCAATAACTTGCCAATGGCTTAGTGTGCACCTGCTAAATGAATTTCCTTTCAGAGAAGTTTGAAGAGGAGTGAAGTTGCCAGATGGCCATTTAACTTAAAAGCTGTCTCTGACTGAGGCCAAAAACAACTGGCAAAACAAAGAGAGGAATTGTCCACACTGAATACACAAGCAGATGCAGGACAAGCACAACAAGGGCTCTTTCCAAAAGGACAACACACTGGTCAGATACGAGAAAAACAGAAGCTAGAACAATTAGTGGGATATAATAATGGGACCTATTATGACGGTTCTATCAGAAGTGGCAGTTTCTACCTCTTGTCCTGTCTGACTATTGTATTATCTGCACTTTTGACCTAAATTATAGCTTAGTGGAGTTCGAGATTTAATACATGTTTTTCTTCACAGTTAGTTGGTGGCTATATGGTATTGGAACAAACATGACTATAAACTTGGGTTGCTAGAGCTCTTGAGTACGTGTGGTACTGGCAACATGAGACTCATGGCAACATAGTACAGTTAGACATAATTATTCCCCAAATCAGTTAACAGTCTTGTTTCAGTGAGGAAGACCCACAGAGCAGTGTTTATAGTACCCTCAGTGTTAAGGGTCTTGTCAGTTCTTCTGTGTCCAGAAGTAGGACAAGATGTGAACACTTGAGGTATTTTCTAAGACTGTATTTTAGCTGAGAATGAGGAAACATTTTAAAACATGTTCTACTGTATGCAAGTATCTCATGAGCATTGAGGAATCTGACCTCCAAATTAATAGAGGGGAATTGTTTTTATTTCGAAGAGATGTACATTTTCCTATCTTGTCATGACTTAAAAAGCCTAAAATTCTAAATTCTCACTAAGACAAGATTTCTTAGTTCAGATTCCAGGATCACAGCCATGTCCTTCCTTAGCTGTTGGTAGCTGTTTTGAAGTTACACATTTTTCAAGATTCCAGAACATGCTATAAGATTTCCACATAAATTACCTCTGGGTTCCAAGTAAAAACAATTATCAACAGCAGTGCAAGTTATATGCTTAGTTGATAGTATAAAGTATAAAGCAATGTTTAATATGTTGCTCTAGTAACCATTCTTCCTCAAGAGCCATTGACTTGCTTCTTGCTTTACAAAAACTTCCTCAGGTCTCATTCAATACATATTGTAAAAGATGGAGCTATACTCATGAAAACTTTATATCTTTCATAGATGGCAGCTTATTTAGCTTTGCAGTAATATAACCAGAGGCTTCTTCCTTCCCCAGAGTAGTTCATTACTGGAAGGAATAAAATTATCACAGCCACCAATACTTTTGGTTTTAGTGTGGGAGGGGGGAAATGCATTTAGGCTGTTTTCGTTGACATAAAAAGATGATTGGAAGAAAAAATAAGAGACCTGAAGACACCTATATTTTTTCCTGGTTATTTTCTTTTCATTTCTGTCAAACTTTTTCAATACAAACAGCAGTAATTTTTATGAAGAAAATGAGTTACTTCAAAGTAAGTAGCAGGTATGTTTATTTATTTGTTATTTATATAAAAAGACAATTTAAATTATTAATCATACTGTGGTGTATCAGTAGTCATTTAAAATTTTGTCTTATGTAATGCTGCCACAGACTAGTTAAGAAATAGTGAAAATATAATCTGTTATATAAGTTAAAATAAAACAACTTTAACTTTTATTCAATTCAAATTTTTTCTGAATAAGAGATATTTCTTAAAGTTACATTTTTTTTTTTTAAGGAATTACTGCAAAGATTATCTTTTGAATTGTGACCTGCTGAATTTTTCTCACAGAATTCTGCACTTCAACCAGCTTTGAATTTAATTCTCCAAGTTGAATCAAGAAACATGGCAGCAACCCACAAAAGCTGTTGGAAAGTGAAACAATTCAAATAACATGCAGAACAACTCATCATTGTGTCATCTCTTGCATCTTAGTTACATCAGTCTCATAGCATACTGGAGAAAGGAGTGGGATAGCAGTGGCTGTGGAGACAGAGAATTAAGGAGATGAGTTATCCAGCTGTTAAAAATATGCAGTCCTCATAAGTTCCCTAAAGTCTTTCCTAAGGATTTTCCTTAAAGGAGGTTTTGATCTTTTTCACTTCAAGGGCTTAGAAAGTCAGGGAAAACTCTTATAGGAACAGACAAAGAAATAATAACACTTCATTTGTATTTGGTGCTGAAAATCTCCGAAGTGCCTTACAAACATTGACTAATCATCACAAGATTATTTTTGAAGGAGAGATGAATATTTCTATGTTAATAGAAGAGTTTTTAAAAAACCCAAAACCTTCTCCACATTACATATCTTGACTCAAGGTGAAAGAAAAATAGAGAATTCAGAGGTTAAAGATTCATAGGTCTTCATCCACATCCTGTGCTTAAACTAAATTCAGGATTGAAAGTACCTGGTAATTAGCAGAAAACTAATTACATTGTTGATAAATTGTATTGTCACAGAAACTTACAATTATACAGTTTGAAAACTTCCACACGATAAATTTATAAGAAATATATTTATTTACTTATTTATTTATTTTAATTCAGGAAAGGTGAGGCTTCTGTTCAGTTCCCCTCTGTGCAAAGCAAAAGAGTCTTTCCAGTAGCTAGAACGTTCATACCTCCTTTTCCTTCAGAGTACACCAAGAAGTAGCATGAAATGCCACAGGTTAGGAAATTGGCTGTTGGGTACAATTCAAAGAATCTGTGAAGTTGCTCTAAAACACTATGGGTGTCACCTCCATTTATCTACACCTGATGCCTATGCTTGTTATCAAAGAAGAAATTTGTATTTTGATGTCAGGCCGCTTTTTTTTTTTTTTTTTTTTTTCCCAGAAATTTCATCATGACAATTGGAGGAGGTGTCCTTAATATTGAGATACTGTGACACTCATGTGGCATGACTGCTTGCCTGAGGAATCAAAGGGAGACAAAGTAGACCTCACACAATAAAAAGGTCTTTTAGGAAGCTCCTTTTGTCCATAAGAGATTTCCACTGAGACAATCTCTCACCTTTCTCTACAACAGACATCTCCTGCAGCTGCATGTAGATCTGTACTTTAAAGTCTACAAGAGAAAAGAGAAGGAAAAAGAAGAAAAAAAAAAAAAAAAAAGATATTTTAAAGAATTAGGATGTGTCTACATGGAAAGGAAATCTTAGACTTTCTCTTTGTTTGTCAACTTCACAAATGAAGACTCAGAGAGGTGACAAATGTGCATTTTATATCTAGAGGATATCTCATCTGTGAAGGGTGATTATTACTGCTTTTTGTGAGATTTTGAGTTACTAAAGTCTTTCTCTGAAGTGAAAGAGAAATAATCATTACCTTTCACTGAAAAGGTTTTAGTTGTTCTGTAAGAAACTGTGTCTTCATAAAAGCCCACATTTTAAGACTGAATTAGTAAGCACATCAGCTTCAGTCAGTGAGCTTTTAATTCTGCTTGCTAGCACTAAGGAGGAATGCTAGCCTTTGCCTCTCCCATGGAAGGAGGTCAAGCTCTCTGTCAGAAGGCGATGTCCTATGGAACATCAGGAATGAACATGTCACAGGGAATAGCAACCCACAAACTCTGTGGAGCTCAAACTTTTCCATTAGCTGAAAGTATTTGAAGCTTTGAATGTTGCTTCAGATTAAAAATAGTAACCATTTCTTGAGAATTTTTTGAATACATTGGCCCTTCCCCCATGTCTTGGAGACATAAGTTTCCAGTTAAAAATTGAAGTTATATGATTCCTGTGATACTTCTGAAAACTGTTTTTTATAAAACACAAATAATTTTCAAGTTTATGTGTACTTTTTGATAAATGACCCAGGAAAAAAATAGTAGACAGCTATAATTTAACTTCTTGACATCCACTCAAGTACACACTAATTTTCTGGGCTACATTTCTAAAGAGTGTTATGTGCATTGTTAAAGGCGCTTGGATTGCATAAGCATATGAAGTTCTGAACAGTATTATTTTGTACTTCTGAAGTACTACTGGCACATAAAGTTGTATTAATACATTAACACAGAGTATCATATTGTCCCTGACTCAAGAGATTGCACTTATACATATCTAATTTGAAATTGGATGTAAGCTATAAAATTCAGAGTAGGCTTTCAAGACTAATCCTTCAAAGAAGAATGGTAACACTATGCCTCACAGAGTGCAAGCAGTATTTGCTTTGACTATTGTATTCTTTATACATGAAATAGAATTGTATTAACTTCACTGAATTTAGGGTCTATCTTCCCCAACACTTAGTTCTAGTGTCTTCACTCTACCTTGTATGGATGATGTCACATTTCTATTCTTATTTTAGTTAGCCATTTGCTGTTTTAAACATTTAATAGCTCTGAATGCACTTAGAACTATGGAGTTATGCTTTCAGGATCTTAAGCTTTTGCCATGCTGTCCACTGAAAATGTAGGCACTGGTTCATAAGTGTTGTAATACAGGCCTTCCTCTAGGTTACAGATAGTGATTTGGCCTGAAATCTCCATACTGCAGAACACCATTTTATTGCACAAATTTCCATCTGTAATCATTAGAAACCCATAACAGTCTATCATATTCATGGTAAATCTCCCCCCTCTTTGGCACTTAGAAAACTGTGAAATGTATTGGATATATTCACAGGCAACTTCACTGCTATGGAGCTGCTCCTGAAAGCTGCCCACTTAAAAGTGCTTAAAAGTGCTTCTATGATTCTATGATTCTATATGTACACCATGCTATGATGGGGTGGGCTCACCTTGGCCGGTCACCAGGTACTCACCAAGCTGCTCTCTCACTCCCCTTCCTCAGCAGGACAGGGGGATAAAATAAGATGAAAAGCTTGTGGCTTGAGATAAGGACAGGGAGATCACTCAGCAATTACTATTTCCAACAAAGCACACTCATCTTTGGGGAAATTAATTTAATTTATCAGCAATTAAAAATAAAGTAGGACAGTGAGAAACATAAACAAAGCTAAAACACCTCTCCCTGCCCCCAGCTCTCCCCTGCTTCTTCCAGGCTCAACTTCCTTCTTTTACCTCCTCCCTCCCAAGTGGCACAGGGGGGATGAGGAATGGGGGTTGTGGTTAGTTCATAACACTTTGTCACTCATGCTCCTTCCTCCTCACACTCTTCCTCTCCTCCAGCATGCGGTCCTTCCCATGGGAGACAGTCCTTCATGAACTGCCCCAACATGAGTCCTTTCCATGGGCTGCAGTTATTCAAGGACTGCTCCAGCATGGGTCTTTTCCTCTTGGTACCGCCCTTAGGAACAGACTGCTTCGGTGTGGGTCCCCCACAGGATTACAGGTCCTGCCAGAAAACCTTTTCCTGCATGAACTCCTCTCTGTGGGCTGCAGTTCCTGCCAGGAGCCTGCTCTAACACCGGCTCTTCATGGGCTGCAGAGCACATCCACCTGCTCTGGTGTTCCCCACAGTCTGCAGTGTGGAAATCTGCTCCACCATGGTCTTATCCACAGGCTTCAGGGGACCCTGCTCCAGTGCCTGGAGCACCCCCTCCCCCTCTTTCTCACTGGCCTGGGTTTTTGCAGCGCTGTTTCTCTCACATATTCTCACTCCTCTCTCCTCGTTGCTGCAGAGCGTTTTTTACCCTTCCTTACATATGTTATCACAGAAGCACCACCAGAGCTGCCGATGGGCTCTGCTTGGGGCAGCAGCAGGTCTGCTTTGGAGCTGGCTGGAACTGGCTTGGTCTGACATGAAGGCAGCTCCCAATCTCTTCCCACAGAAGCCACCTCTGCAACCCACCCAACTATTAAAACCTTGTCACGTGAACCTAATACACATCAATAGAATAAAAAATAAATGTCCTGAGGTTAAGGGGAGGATTCTCAGCTCTCTGATGTGATTGCTAGGTACCTGTTTCCAAGTATATGCTTTGCAAATTTACCAATCCTTAAATTTATCAGCTAAACCAAATAAAATATAGCTCATCCAGCAATTCAGAGTTGTGACATACATGCAAAGAAACATTTTATCTGGGAACAACAGTAAGTGTTGAAAAGGAAAAAGAATATAAGCAGGAAAAAATGCTTTGTACTTACTTGTTATAATCTGTTTCCACTGGAAGTAGAGTAATAAGCAGAGTTCAAGTGAAACATGAGAATCATATTCGCAAGAATTGCTATTGGTCATAAATCAACCTCCACTCTCTTAAAGAAATACTCTACAGTCTTCAGAACTGAAACCAGGGCTTGCTTTTTGTTAGATAAGGATTAAAAAACATTAATACTTTTTTTGTTACATAATTTATTGCATCACCTGTCCAGATCAGAACAGCCTTAAAGATAGTTACTAATGCCTAATAGTTAGACATACTAATGCCTTTCAGATAGTTACAAATGACTAATGAGGAATGTCACCTGATACATCCATGGTTCACCTTTTACCATTTTGCTACCTCTACTAGCTAGTAAAATGTACTTTGTGCAAGGGGACTAAATTTGTTTGGCCTCTAAAAGAAAGTAGTACTTAACACACTTACTAATTATTAAATAATGGTCAACAGGTGTACATCACCAATGGCACATTGTGCAATTTTCATTGCAAGCAAAAGTGAAGGAAAATATGTTTATATTTAGAAATAAAAGACTGTTCTGTAAATAGAAGAATACTCAATTCAAGTTTATTCAAATGAAATGCACTGAAAGGTTGAAATATGTTAGTACGTACAATAAGATCTACATACAGATGGGAACTTTCCATGGCCAAAATTCTGGCTTTGAAAAAATACAATGTCAGAACAATAAAGATAAAATCCAGAGGTAAGGTGATGCCACTCTAAAGGAGTAAAATGCCTTTCTCAAAACCAGTATCTTTTTCTGTAATTTTGTAGTATCAGCTGCATAACATTTGGATCTTATTAGAAAACAGGTCAAAAATTGGCAGTTTTACAGTGGTTAACAGATTGTGTTCTAAAGGACAGAAAAAGAAAATGCTGCAGAAAATAAGTATAGCATATGAACACAAATGACTTAGTTGAGAATGAAACGCACAAATCCGTTTTAACTTTTTTTTTTTTTTTTTTTTTAACAGAATAAGAGAAGTAATCAGCTAGAGATAAGTCAGAAACAAAGATAAGTTGTTTCTCAGTACGTAAAGGAAAAACTTCATAAATATAAGGTACTTAAACAACAGAACAAGAAATGGAAAGGCTCTGAAATCACTGTCTTTGGAGCTGCTTACGGCAAGACAAGACATCTCATCAGAGAAATCAATTCCCCAGACATTCAGAAGGATTCACTAGAAAAACAACCCATTATAAATCCTTTTTACCTGAATATTTTGTGACTTTAGAAAAATCTCAGAACTTAAAATTATATATTGAACAATAGAAACTATACACACACTTGGTCAAATCTGGTTTTCAAATTTTCTCAGTTTTGAAGTAAATTCTGATTAAGGAAAGCTGACCTTAATGATAAACTCCCATGACTTATTTCCCTCAGTTCTCCATAGACGCTTGCACAGAGTCCTATTCAGACAAAACATGCAAAGAGGTATTTTTCTTTCATGATCTGGAAATAAATTGAACTTTAATGAAGATGAAAATTACAGATTAATGGAATATTTTACAAGTTTGGTTTCATCCTTATTTCCCATTTTACTTACACGGGGAAAAAAAGATAAAAATAGCACTAAAAAATATTTGGCTGTTACTAGTATTTTTGCTTAACTGAGCAATAAGTCTGACAGCTATGAAAGAGGTGTGAATATTCTGGATAAATAGCTTATTTTATAACTGCATTACTTCTCTCTGTGCAGGTAAAAATTCCACTGACCTCAGTACAGCTACAGTAGTGCAGACATGAGCTAAAACAATCAGTCCATTGAAGGTTTGACTACTCATGCAACCAGACAATTTTACAGCTTTCCACTCACCAGTTACAGATATGTTTAAGACCTAAATCTGCAGATACAAATGGCCCTATTAACCCAAGTTTCCATTTCTAACTAAAGTAGATTAGCCACAGAGAAAAATATGGTCAGGACCTTTGACTAATGTTTTACAAACCTGATTTCTTTCTGCAAAATAGAAGCAGTGCTTCATTACAAGGAAAAACACTTTGGCCAGTGGTGTGAATTACAAAGGATGGACTAGGAAGGAACTAGGAAAAATACAAATGTTTCAGAACAGACTCTCCTGTTCCTCCTCAAGATGTCTGATTCACACTGACCAGTCAAAGCAATATGGCAATTGTGCACTTTTACCTTCTATTTCATAGTCATTTCATTGTTCAGGGCTGGAGGATGAGGAGAGGCACAGCTTGTTGCTAATTTATGATTCCCCCATGATGTTATTGCTAGTTTGTGATCCCCCAAGATGTTATAGGAACATGACCTGAAGATACTGGTGCTGTGACTATTTATTTGGGTTAACATTTTTATTATTTTTTTTTTTCCTACTGGGATAAAACCTTAATAGTTTGTCTGTATTTTTTTCATTTCAGTTTCAGCACTATTTAGTCAATTAAGATTAAATAGACTTGTTAGTTCTTTAGAATGTATATCTACTGATCAGTGTGGGCAGAGGAGCCACGTAATACAAATATGAGTCCTGAGGTATCAATGAACAACATAGAAATGATATGACTAGAGCCTAATAATCCCCCATAATGCACTTAAATACCTTGTATGTGAAGGAGAGAAGAAGGAAGAGCAGATCATTCTCTTGTTGAGTGCCATACAGTAATTAAAATAATTACCTCTCTTTGTCTAATTTCCATACATCTTGATGCCTGCCTTTTATTTTTTATTCTTGGAAATAGGTTATTGACTTCAGTCAAAAATGCACAAAAAGAATATGAAAACCAAAACAGCAGGAACAACAATCACTCGTGAGAATGTGCCACGCTGCACTGCCCTCTCTACCACAACATGACATGTTCTTAAGGTACCTCCAGGCCATCCCAGTCCTAGTCTTATTTCAGACTACAGAGCATCCCACTGCAGATTGCACTTGCATGTGCACACTCTCCTAAGCTCTTCAACTTGTCTGTTTCATGCTCTACTGCCTTCACCTTGTTGCAGTTTAAAAATAACTCTTAGCAGGGGCGACGCTTACTGCATTTTTATGCTCTAATACTCTTAATTCTTGTAAGTTTGGATGAAGGATGAAGAATTAGCACACATTGTTTAAAATACAATTACAACGCTCATGGAACCAGCAATTCTGCTTACTTCAAGCAGCAAAGTTTATATACTGGGAATATATTTGGATTACAAATATCCTCTTCGTCTTCCTTTTCTGCGTACTGAGAGCAGTGCAGTTCTGACACAGAATATTGAGAAATAGCCCTGTTTTTCTTATGGGATCTTAATCCCCAGCTGTCACAAGGGCAGTGACAAATGTCATGGCTTAGTGGAATGGATTCAAAAAATGCCTTTTTTGAGTTCTTTTCACAGAGATGCTTCACTCTTGTGATATTTATAAAATGTCATTAAATAACTCCGAGTCTTTGCATGGATTGATCTTTTGAATTTAATAAACAGCACAAAGTATCATTGTTTTCTCATTATTTAAGGTTTTTATTTTACACTTTTTTTACGATTTTGGAACTCGGAGACTGTAAAGAATCCAGTTGCTCAAAATTATTGCTCAATTAACTGCATCTATTTTACTGCAAATCTAACATGATGTATAATACACATTCATATGTGTGTAATCCCTCCAGTAAGAAATTGTTTAAAATGTTCTGAATATATTTTTGAATATAACCTTCATTTAACTAACAGTTGTACTTCTTCATTCTTGTCCCCATCTCTCTCTAACTCAAACATTAAAGTTGTCTACTATGTTTATTTCAGAAATATGTTTTGGAGAATTATTTTTGTGATGTTTTCCTGTTTTTCAGCTAAACAATAAAAATATGCTCTTGTGTTTTGAAACAGGATTAAGGGTCACGAATCTCTTTCTTTACTTTTCACTCTGACAACTTGATCAGGAAACAAGCTTCTCAGATCTTTGGTTCTGAAAATTCATATAATACAAATGTTATGTTCTGTTTTAGTCTTGCTTTGAGCTTGTAAACTGTACTTCCAGAGAGACTCATTGATGAAAACTTTTTCATCAAAAAAAGGGAAAATAATGAATTAAAATTAGAAAAAAAACAAAGTTCATCAGTAAATTTGGAGGTTTTATTAATGCTGAAGAAAACATGGGAAAAACCATACATTTTCAACATAAGACATTATTTTTTTCATCAAAATACTAATGAGAATGACTCTTGATCAAACTCACTTGTAGTACATCTTTATAATACAAATAAATATAAAGTTAAAATATCCAAATCAGATGCCATTATTCTCATCTTTCTAAATTCCCCAGTCTCCTACTTTATCATTGCAATGGATATTTTAAATTAGTGTACTCTGTTCTTTCAGATATTAAGGGTCCCAAGCTGCTGCTCTGTTCATAGTGTGTTTTCCAACACCTCTTCACCTTTATTAATTGTTTCATTCCCAGGGGTGGCTCCACTTCTGTGCTTTTGTAAACATTTGAGCTGAACATTTCAACATAAATTTGTGTCACTACTAAATGTGTTATTTCCCAAGGGAAAGTGACAGAATTATATATGGTGAATGAGGTATATGATATAAATATAAGGCAGGTAAGTACAACTGTGAAAGGACATTTAGCTCCTGCTTTCAGCACAACAATAACCATACTTTCTCTGAATCAGATAGTAGTTTTACAGTGAAACCTATATGAACTGGTTTTAGCACTATGTATCCAAGAAATCAGTTTGCTGTCAGATGCAAAGGTGTTTTAAGGTTTTGTAGTGAAAAACTTCTAATTATTTGAGTGGTACTGTTGGTTGGTTATATGAAGCAAACTTGTTTTCTGACTTGTGATAAAAGAACGTAGTGTTATTAGCTTAAACAAAGATTATATTCATATTTCCTTGCTATTTGGCTTATTAACCCTAGGTCCTTAAGATCTTATTAGCTGTACAGTAATTTTTTTAACAGAAATTAGAACAACAGTGTTTGAAACAAATACCAGCTCAAGAGCAAAAGAATATAAGATCACATTCGAGTGCTGGGAAAACTGTTTCTCAGAAAAAGTAAAAAAGTAGTCTTGCATTTAGATGAAAATAATACTAAATATATAAAATCATGTCTATTGCTGTGGAAGAGCATTCCCTTGCATACTGTGTTTATACCAAAGCTAAGTTCATATTTAATTTTCATAGTACAGAAAAATATACCCTCAAGTCGTTAAAATAATACTGTTACTATGAATATGTGCATATGTTTCATCTCACCTGAGTTCAGATGTTTATTAGGGAGGAAAAAGACACAATTACGCATATGCAGTTATCTAGCACCATGTTTGACTCATTAGCATACTCTACCTGGGCTCCAGTCTGTGTGCCAAAAAGGTGCAGGTGTCCTGTTTTTATATCTGTCAGTCCCATCCTGAAGCCTTTGGTGCCAACACTAAGTGCACAGGCTTAAGCTACAGTATCAGTTATTCAGATGTCTGCTTCGCAGAGATAGGATTCAACTTGAGAGCAGACACCCTAATTCAGGCATGTGTAGGAAGGTATCAACAGATAAGCCAAGTGTCTAAGCTTTATATCAATGGAGACGTAGTTAAAGCAGATAATGTAATCTAGAGAGCTATCAGATAACATTAAACCAGTTTACCTACTACTCAATTTGACCTCCTAAATATAGGCTTTTATTAATATATGAAGAGACCTAGCGTATCTTGTCTGACTTTGGTTTTACTGGTCTCCCATAGATCCTGTGTTACTTCTGCTATACTGACATCCTGGATACAATACGATATTGCAAATATCAATAGATTCTGCTTAGAGATTTGAACCAAACTTCGCAAGTTTGTCTGGGTAATCGATCTAGATAGATTGATATCATGAGCATCATGCCATTTAACCTGTGGATTCTTAACTTTACTCTTCCTCTTTTGAACAGTGAGGTAGTTAACTGAAGAAGGGATATGCTTCATAAGTAAACGAATTACTACTTCAGATGAGATACTTTGCAGTGCCTTCTTACTCTTAATATACAAATATCATCTCCTACATGCTTGAGAATACAGAAGGTCAGCTTACAGTCTTGTATTGAGTTTGTATTTACTGTACACATTACTGGTTGTTAGTAAACCATCCGAGACACTATTCAGTTATCATTGAAATACTAAATTCACTGCTGTACAGAAAACATTTCTGACTGATTCCATACAAACTCTTTTTCCTATTTGTATAGGCTATAATTTCCACCTCAAAATGTACCTGTTTATAAATTGTTACCAGTTAGTCATATTGTATAGATTTTGGTTCCTTTCAGCCCACCAAGTTGAAATTTCTGTTAATTAGCTGTCTGGGATTGACTATGGCTCTCAGTTTTATCTGTTTAAAAGATTAAGCTCACTGTCTTGCTCTCTCTAAAGACAAACGTGAGAATGCCAAAATGCAATTTATTCTACCTTATCTTAAAAAGACAGGGTAAGTTAAACTAAGAATCACATCATTTCTTATATTTATCTCAAAATTGCAGAACTCAAGATACTATTTATTTCTGTAGTAGCTGTCACATACTCTAGCTCTACTTGGTCTTAAAAGTTCCAAAAATCTGCATTTAGGTGGAGTCTAAATTAATTTGGCTTAAAAGGGAACCAAGATAATGACCTAAGTTGTAAATTACAGCGGAACTTGTTACAGAAGTTACCAACTTAAGTTAGGTGAGCAGGATTTTACTCTGGAGGTTCACATAGGCATTTATTCCCCGATTATGACAGTGAAGATAAATTAAGCATGTCCTTTTAGAGGTTTATGTCTGTAGAGAACCAGAATTTGGGCTCAGATATGTACATAAAAAAGATGTCTCATTAGTAAAAAATGAACTAGATTAGACTGAAAGGAATCACATTCTAAAAATCTTGGGGGTTTTAGACCTAATGCCTTTGTTGTAACTAACTAACTAACTAAAGTTAATAACTTTTTGTTAGTTTCATATTTGTTTGCCCAATACAGAATACTATTCCTGGTATTTTATCTAGGTACATACCACAAATCATCAACAGCATAAACATATTTGTGGCTATGTGGTCTACATCTTTTCAAGGGTACCGAAAACTTACTCTTGGAAAGTCAGTATACATACCTTCAATTCCTGGATACTTCTAAAATTTCACTGATAATACAGATGGAAACAAATGTTTCTTTTTCTCATGAAGAACTAAGAATCTTTACAGTGATGTTCAGCAAAGTTTATAAAACCTTCAAATGACTAGCACAGATGCAGCCCCTTCTGAAAACTTGAAAGACACAGCGAAGGTTAAAATCTCCTAACAGCTGCTCTTCAGAAAGTCTGAAAATTTAATTGCTGAAGACCACAGGGATCATAAGATACAAAACCGCTATATATGGTTTAAAGAACTTAAATCTCCATAGGCAGTCTGGGCAGAACAAGCAAACTTTGTAGGCTAAATGTCTGTGATTTAAGGGACTTCAAAGTTTTAGCCACACTTGGCTAAAAACCTGCACAAGATACATCATATAAATAGCTTTAAGTTTTTTGAAAATTCCAGAGCACAAAGACATTTGTTTTCAAGAAGCTACAGCCGATGAACAGGACCCATAGTTTCACTATTTGAAGTGTTGAGTGGCAATGCTTTGTGACAGTGACTACTGCTTGGCTTCTCACTCCCACAGTGTTGTGTGACACCTCCCAGCTGCGCCAAAGCAACTGTTCCTGAGTTCAACCTGGGAGACAGGAAGGGGCTGATACATTTTAAAAAGAGATTTTCCACTTCCACCTCTCTTTCAAAAAGGTTTTCTTTTTCTTTTTTTTTTTTTTTTTTATACATAGATCAGTTACTTCATCCCACAAATACTGGGTCAGAATGACTGAGAAGTGGTGCTCTGTGACTGGCAACAAAGAGCCAAGGGCTGATGGGAGGGTGGAAGCTCCTTGCACTGGAACTGCCACAGGCATCCCTTGTTGTAGATCGATGGTCTGAGACTGACGGTCCAAGGCCTTGCTCTTCTGAGGCTCAGACCGATTGACCTGAAGAAAAAACTAACAGTTCTTTCAAACTACAGACTGATCCACAAATGCTTCTGAAAGTAATTATTCAGATTTCCACAGCACTCAGAAATAATACATCTTTTTCTCCAATACTTAATACTTTTAAAGTAATCTTACAGTGGTAAAATCTAGTTGTGAGATGTTCCCAAGGCTAGAATGGCAAAAAATTTACCTCTGCCTGGCACTTGTAAGTGTACTTGGCTTGTGGAGGAGTAAAACAAAGGAGATTTGGGTCCATGCTCTTCAAGAGCTTGCCCTGGAGCAATTGCTGTCTGCATCATTCTTTAGTGTGGAGTCTTACAGCCACGATGTTGGTCTTTTGTTTTTTCCATTGTCTATTTTACACACACTATACCCATGTTTTCAGCACTGAAGTGCTAAATAAACACCACTTGTTTTGTACTCTTAGGCAAACAAAAACAAAACCACAAAACCACTGCCCCTTAAACCCAAACAGTGAAGTACTGGTTATTTTGCTATTATTCAAGCAAGTTATAACATAATTGCCTTCCCAGGGCTCCAGCTTCCCATTCCTGTTAACTACTTGTGTTAAACACATTTGTTTGCAGTTCTCACTAGAGAAGCTGATCAGGAATCTGGGTTAGGATAAAACAGAAGCAAAAACCTGGAGAACAGAAGAAATGGTGAGTCAAGATGATTTGAGGGGAGATGAGTTAGACAATCCACTTTAATGTTACAAATCTGTCCAGGGAGCCGTTGCCTTAACTGACTCATTTTTATACAAGGGTAGTTAGGTCAAAGCTGAAGATGAAATATTTTTATGCTGGCTAGTAGTCTGGATATACTCTCAGCTATGTACATATATGAAAGTGTATGTGTGCATTGCTTTACTGATTTTACTCTTTCAAGAAAAGTGTAAATACATTATTAAGGAAATAACAGGGTTTTTTATTAAAAAACATTGAGTGGATGCTATATTCATACAATAGACAGGTCTTCCTTTTTAGTTGTTATTAAAACAAGACATGTTTTCAAGCCCAAAACACAGAATAGCTTTTTGGTTGCTGTCCACTTTTTAATGTAGATTTAAAGTAAATTATGCAAGGAAACAATCTTGTATTATCTTTAGAATCAGGTTTTCCTAAACTTTCATACCTGTTATCCCAATCAATATCTAAGTAATTATAGTTTCCAAGAAAAGTTCTGGTCCTCTAGAATGATTGTCCTATATTTGATAAGATTTTTTATGCAGCTCCATTAACTGAAAACTTATAGGAATAGAATCACTTGAATAAATTTATTTTCCTTTAATAGACAGAACATAGCTTAAGTTTTTACTGTTGTCATAACAAACTCTATTATTATAAATCCAGTTATTAACAAGAGAAATGTTATCACTTACTATATAGGTAAAATGCAAACTGGTTTTCAGAGCAGTTAAAATACAGAGAAAATGGGAAATCCATTGGGAAAGGGAAAAAAAAAAAAGAATTTTTAAGAATCAATAGGAGCAAAATGGGAATCTAACCATCTTAAAACTTGATTCTGACACTGAACATGGAAGATAACAATATTAGGAAACACATTTCCAGGATGGCTGACTAATTTGGTGAGATTCCTGAAGACTGGGGAAGCGGTATAAAATGACAAATAGTAAAGTAGTGATGACTTCCAAAAGTGTTGAAATTAATGTATATCCTGCAACCACCTCCAGCTGTCCCAACAGTTGGACTAGATGACTGCTGTAGGTCCCTTCCAGTTGGAACAATTCGATTCGATTCGATTCGATTCGATTCGATTCGATTCTATTCTATTCTATTCTATTCTATTCTATCCCTAATTTGTCCTTCCCTAAAAGAAGTACGTGTCAGAAAAAAAAAATAAATTAGACTTTGTGATCAGGACATGGGCTTTAAGATAGTTTGCATAAGTTGTGCATTGTCTTTGTCATTGTATGTATATGTCCTCATGCTTCATTGTATTTTTATGTCCTCTATATGACTGTGTCTATCTACTAGACAGTACATACTAGACTAAAGAGTATGAGAAAATACAATGCTCTAAACACTGAGGACCAGACACAGTGACTTAGACCTACGCACAGGGGTTAGTGCTTCCAGGTGGGCAGTAGCAGCCAGAAGCAGGGCTGAGGAACAGCTTGGCCAACATGCACAGGTCTGGGTGCAGGAGAGACAAAATCAGCCCCAGGCTAGGGGTAAAACTTTCATCTTGTAGAGCCATGTAATGAACTCATAGCCAGGTGTAAAGGGAAAAAAAAAAAAAAAAAAAAAAAAAAAAGAATTGACTGATCACTTTTGGTCAGTGAAGAGTAGCACCATGACAGCTCCAGGCAAAGCTGCCAGCTGGGAGAGCGTACCACTGCTGACAGAGCCAGGCTGCCCTCAAGCAGCTGGCAGGCTGAGAATTACTTACAGAAATTTCTGAATGAATAAAGCTAATTAACAAATACATGGAGCAGAGCAACAAATGGTAGCCATCAGTTCAGGAAGATGGGTAGGACTGATTGTAGGAAGTAGTCATCACAAATAAAGCCCAAGGAAAACCTGTCAGTATATCGTTTTAGTAAAATACCTGAATCTTCTTTTTACCCCTACTAAGCTCAGACTCTCAAGGCCAATATAATTCAACAGAACATGCAGCTCAGAAAAGGGATCAATAGCTAACCAATGTAGATTCACTTCCCAGTGAGGAATTTATTAGAAGCAATTTGTTGAACGAAATTTGAAAATATCTTAGGAGGACTGATTTGGCTAGAAATAATCAACAAGAATTAATAAGAAAATAGAAGGGGTGGATTTCTTTTTCTTAGCATGTAGGATTTCTCAGAGAAATTACTGTTACAGTCAACACAAAAGATAAAATACATGGCTTTATTTATTTATTTTTTAAACAGCTTTTTGTCTGTCTGTATGAAGAGATATACTGGGTCTGGCTGGGATGGAGTTAATTTTCTTCATAGCAACTTGTATGGACCTGTGTTTTAGATTGGTGACCAACACCAATTCTGATAACACGCTTGTGTTCACCTGTTGCTGAGCAGGGTGTGCACAGTGTTAAGGCCTTCGCTGTTTCTCACTCTGCCCTCCCCAGTGAATAGATGGGGGGTGAGGGGTTGTGCACAAGAGGTTGAGAGGCCACACAACCAGACAGATGACTCAAACTAGCCAAAGAGGTATTTCCTGCCATATAACATCATGCTCAGCAATAAAAAGGGTAAAGAGGAAGGTTTTAGGGATGTTAGCCATCTCTTGTGTGGGAGATGGCTGGGCATGGGTCTACCCATGGGAGGTGGTGAGTGATTGCCTTTGCATCACTTCCTTTGTTTTGTTTTCTTTTTTCTCTTCCTCTTTTCCTTCACTTATCAAACAATTTTTATCTCAACCCACAAATTTTCTCAATTTATCCTTCCTTTCCTCCTCCCCCATTCCACTGGGGGTGGAGAGGAGTGCAGAATTGGCTGTGTGGTGCTTAGCTGTCCACTGTGGCTAATCCACAACAAGAGAGTAAGGGGACAAATAAACTGCCACATAGATAAATGGCTGGGAAATAAAACTGTTACAATATGTAAGGAATCACAGGAATCAATACTCCTTAGGCAGTAAAAGAGGTATGCCTGAGACCCAGGGCAGGATTTATAGCTGTAGAAAAAAGTGAATGTTACTTCAATCTAGTTAGTAAAATTGTACCTTTGATATTTATATACATACTGCCCGAAACTTACATTTGTATATATATCATGGCCATATTTTTTTTTTCTTTGCACTGTAGTGACAGAATATGTTAGGTATTTGAAAAAAAAGAATCCACATGAGAAATATATGCATCAGTAGTGTAATACATTTAGCTCTAGATTGTGCTAATTACAAAACATTATTACACGTTCTTCCTGCTTAACATAGCTTCATTTTCAATCTAATCCACTTCAGGAAAAAAATTAGAATATCTCAACATTTCTGATTAAACATGAAAGAGAAGAACCAGCTAGTGTTTTCAGAATTTAGAGTTGTGGGTTGGTTTTTTTTTTTGAAGATGAATATATTTAGTAGCACAGTAAAGAACAATGCCCTAGCTACTAAAAAAGGTTAAGTACTTGCATAATGTTTCCATTCCTTCATTTTCTGAAAGAAGTCTAATAATAATAATTACACTTTATAATAGAATTTAGTGGCTGCCTAACTGTGTTTTGATTTCTTAGGATTAGCGGTTGGTGCTGTAATTGTTATTCCTTCTGATTGCGAGCGGCACAGCACTTAACCAGTCAGTTCTCATTTAGCATTTCACATGCTGCATCCTTTTTGAGACTGATTTACAGGTAATGAAGTAATCTATATTTAGATATTTTTCAAGGGATGATTCTTTTGGTATTTTTAGCTGGAAGTTAAATATGCACTTTCAAGGTACTAAATGAATAATGCTGTTAATATGCATAAAGTTGTGAGATATTTTTTAAGCTGGGATTTAGTTATTTTTAATTGTATTTAAACAGAGAACAGGAAAAAAAAGGACATATATCTGTGCTTTACTTAGTTGGAAAATTCACTGTTCCAACACACACAGTATACAAAAGCAGATAACTGTTAGATTCATAAAATGAAATATTTGAATAGTGGTTTGGTGTTGAATTGATACTTACATATGTCAAACGAATCTACTAACAAATTTAATTTCTTAGATTGTATATCACCTGTCTCTGACATTTATCAAAGTATGAATGAGAAAGGAAAGGTGGTCATTACTAAGGTTTCCAGTTTTTCTCTGAGTTTGCCTTTTCCATAACATAAGTTAAAGCATGAGTCTGCTCTTCCTCAGTTCCAAACAACATTGCCTCTCATCCCCACAACAGCCAGGGACAAATTCCCACTGACCTCCTACCAGGCTAAGATTTCAGCATTAAGACTGAACACAAAATTTTAATCAATAAATTTAGTTTCAGCTTATCCATCATTAATATGCACTGTTTTAAATATCACAGAACTGCATAAAAGCTTGCTGGAGGGGATATCTGGACATCGCTATCCCAATGCTCTGATTGAAGCAGGACTATTGCCAGGAGTAGGTGGGTTCATTCAGCATGGCTTGGGCTCAGCTAATCTTGAAAGCTTCCAGGGAGGGAGGTTTCATAGCCTCTCTGAGCAATTCCAGTGCTGCACAGTGCACAGTGAATTTTCTTTCCTGATGTTCACCTGACCCTTCCAAGCTGTAATCTGCAGCCATTGCTCCTTGTATTAGTGCCTGTCACAGGTGAAGTGATGCACTTCACTCGTGAGAGAGAAGCAGCAATGTAATTTATTGATAGAAAACAGTGAGTTTACAAAGTTCAGTGGTAAATGCAAGTGTTTAACAAGTTTTGATGGCAAGGTACACTGGATTATTTACTGCATAGAGGACAGGGTCAAAACTGTCAGGGACACCCTCCCGTTGAGTCAAGAGGTTCAGAAAGGACCCACTTACTTTCTAAACTCCTTCTCAAGAGAGGAGTCTAAGTGCATCTGGATCCAATCCTAGTCTCAGACTTGGTCAATGGTTTATGTCTAAGGGATTATATATAGGTATATGTGCAATAAATTCTTTATATCACTTAGCTAAGATTTCACAGTTTACCATGCTTTCAGTCACTTACCGAGGATCTGTTGCGGCAAGGAATCTCAGCTTCGAGGAGGAACCTTGAGAGGCGTCCCTATTCAAGGCGAGATCCTGGTGTGCGGCCCGCTGCCGTGCAGCAGAGCTCAACAGGCTGTCCACTGTTTATAGAGTAAGGTGATTGACTTACAGTCATGTTTGCATACCAGCAAGGCATCTGGGTATCTGCTCCAGACAGGCCTTATCTACTGTGTTGTCATCCATCCCCCAAAGTCAAGCCCAAGCTGGATACAGCCATCACAGCCCCCACTGGTGGTCATGGGTTAAGCGGGGGGGA
>KL287544.1:1211-22391 GCA_000699545.1 Podiceps cristatus | reverse complement strand
TCCAACCTAAAACATTCTATGATTCTATGACCCCATGGCAGGGCCAGTCTGGGGAGTCTGTGCCTGAGGGGCTGCAGCCCGTGGGAGGGACCCGGGCTGGGGCAGGGCAGGGTGTGAGGAGCCCTCCCCTGCGGAGGGGGGAGTGGCAGAGACAGGTGTGAGAGACTGACCGCAGCCCCATTGCTCGTCCCTGCGCTGCTGGGCAGTGGGGAGAGAAAATTGGAATAAAGTTAAGCCCAGGAAAAAGAGAGGCGTTGGGGGAAGGTCTTTTAAGCTTTGTTTTTATTTCTCATTACCCTGCTCTTATCTGATTGGTAATAAATTAAACTAATTTCCCAAGTCAAGTCTGTTTTGCCCATGACAGTAATTGGTTAGTGATCTCCCTGTCCTTATCTCAGCCCACGAGCCTTTCATTATATTTTCTCTTCCCTGTCCAGCTGAGACAGGGAGTGATAGGGCAGCTTTGGTGGGCGGGTCAACTCACCACAAAAACAAATCCATATTTCATGTAAGGAAGAGTACATATGAAGAATAAATACATTTAAAAAAACCCCACAATTCATTCCATCATCTTGACAGGAAATGTCCCTCTTGTTTCCTCTTTCCCCCGTAATACAAAGAAGGTAGAGAATTCTCCCTTCTCAAAAACAAAGTTTGAAGATTCATAAAAAATCCAAGCTCTAAAGTAAGAATATTATTTTGGTCCATTTTTCATAAAGAAATAAAGGTGCTTTAAAAATATTGGTAGTGCTTTTAAAATCTTTTACGTTAAATCTTTCCATTTGATATTTGAAGTTACTTTGAAGTAAATGTCATATTTCCTGGAGCAGCCTATACTATACCTCTGAATACTTTTAGTAGACTTTACAACACTAGATAAAATGTCTTGTGCATGAGATGTGAACATTTGTAAATCATTTGTAGTTCTAACACATGGTATTACTGTTAGTGTATTGACACAATTCCATTTTGAGGAATTAATTAAATATTTTATTTCAAAAACTGTTTAAACCAAGTGACTGTAGGAATTTCTCAGTTACATATTATATACCATTCCTAGCTCACAAGCTTAGAAAACAGTATATGCTAAAAATAAGATATTTTATAGAATAGAACAGAATAGAATAGAATAGAACAGAATAGAATAGAATAAAATAGAATAGAATTGTTTATGTATTTGATCTATTAGTGTAATTTAGCTTTTCATATAATTACTGTTTTTAACTCACTTTTTACTATTATAGTGAAAGCAAAAGAAAATACAAATGCATCTCCCAACACTAGGGGGGTGGAGGAAAAAAGCGTAATTTTTATACATTTTATACTTTTTATACATTTTAACTTACTCAGATTTATTGCTGCCATTATCTGTTTTGTTTTCTGACATTTTCCTGTCTTCCTATCAGTATAAAAACACCTCCAGGTGTACAACTGAAACCAACACGTACTTGAGGCCTCTGACATTGCTGTCAACCATTTTTCATCTGATCTGAGGCAGTTGGCCAACACAAGTCGCCTTAGCCTAGGGCATACTTAGTGCGGCAGCTGTTGCTGCTAGTAGTGTCAATGTTTTGTAGACTTTCGTTAAACTGAGTTCCATTCAATTGATACATTCTGCACAAATTTTCTAAGGATTTTTTTAAAGGCTTTTTTACTCCATATAATTTTGTGTGGCAAATAATACAATTTTTTCTTTGAAGACCTATTTAAAGGAAAGAAGTGAAAAGGACTGTCTTTGCCTGGTAAATATTTGGGAGGTTATTTGTGTGGGTTTTTTTCTATACCTGAATTCCACAGGTTATACCTGTTATCTCACATGAGATTTTATACACTTTTCTCAGAACTTAGTCTTTCAAAGTGTGCTGTAGTTAGCAGCCTTAGGATGTATGGAAATCATAAGATATTTTGGTCCTCATGGACTTCATGAAAGGTGTAGTCAGGTGCTAACACAAGTCTTACAATTACAGTCTGTTAAGTGCAATTGGCAAGTATGTTACTTAATTTCAGAATAGCATAGAAGGCAAAGGCTTAAGAAACGGGTGTTACCAATCACTTATAAACAAATAAAAACTATCTACTGAGAAACAGGGTGTTTTGTATATAAGATATGTAGCAATATAAAGTAACTATGTTTGAACACACTACCTGCAAAACAGTAGTAGAGATTCTAGCAGTAACCAAAAAGTTGGTGTTTTTTTCACTCTCCCAGTACTTAGAGGTACTCACTCAGGACCTGGACATCTAGGATCAGTTTCTCCCTCTGTCTCACATCATAAGTAATCCATCCCATCTTCTAGGAGAGGGATCCAGAGTCAGCCTTGCTGCAGGATGTTTGGAGATTGTGTTCTTTCAGTCTTTAATGTAAGTATTATATCACTGCGCATTAAGCAATTGAACAATGATTCCATGGTCAGCTACTTTGGAAAATCAGCTACCGTCTTACTCTGAAGCCAGCAGAGAGCACATCTGAACTTAATGCTTGCCCATCCCACAAGAGAGCTTTAGCCACAGGAGTATCATAAAGTTAGCATCGTCTCCTTAGCACCTCATGAAAACAGTTTTTTTCTTCATATTTTTTTTTAAGTGATTATTGGATCAGTGAGGGAATTATTCTACATCTTAATGTCTATGACATTCACTTGCAGGGTGATTCCAATGCCTGCTCCAATATTTAAATAATTTGTACAGAAAGAATTCTAAGCAAAAAATTTTAACACACACCCCCACCAACCAAAAAAAAACAAACAAAAAAAACCAACCAAACAAACAAAAAAACCCAAACAAACAAACAAAAAAAACCACAAAAAACACCACAACCTTTTACTTGTTTGTGTTAATGGATAGTTGTTCCTGCATCCTGCTGCAGAACAAGTGTTTCAGGTAGGAATGTTTTTAAATATGGGTTCAGGTTTTCTATATCATTGGGAAGTTTTAGTGACAGGACGGCTAGACAGAGAGTCACTACGGTCAGTTGTGGAAGTCCAGGCTATATTTATTCAGCCTTCCTTCTAAGTGCCTGAAAAGCAAATGGTTCAACAAAGTGAATCAGGTAGTTGAAGCATATTCTTTTTTCATTTAATGTGAGTCCTCTTAATGAAACAGGCCCAAACGAGAAAAGTTTCTGTCTTCTATAAAATATTCATCCAGCGCATCCCACCCAGGGAGCACTAAGTATGCATAATTGCTTTGCTCTGCTGACCTCCTTTTCCATGGGCCCTGAAGCACAGATCTATTTAAGCACTTTATCAGGGATTCCCTGGCTGGGCTGGATTAGACTGAGTTGGGCTGTCTTATAATAGCCTTTAAAGTCCTCAGAGTCACAGAGTAGGGCCTTCACAAGCCCTGGGCTGCATTATCACTTCCTCATCAGTTTGATGGGCCTGGTGGAAGGATGACCTGCATTTTCTTTGCTCTGCATCTGGAAACCCCATCTCTGACTTGGCTTGTGGTACACACCTCCACATTTATCAGGAGGTATCAGCAGCCCTAGAGAAAAAGGAAAATCTGTCATCGAGGCAACTGTTTGTCTCCTCCAGACAAAACAGAATAAAATTCATCACTCTTTGCAGATATCAATCTCCAGGACATGTGATTGTCCATATTCAATAATTTATGAAGTGACTGCCTTTTGTTAGCATGAATTACTGGTACATACGTCAGTAGATCAGTCAGTAAGACTCTGAAAACTAATCAATACCAGTTGAAAGAGGGATGCACTTAAAATTTCAACTCAACCTTTGGCTTTTATTAAAATTAATCTTTGAAAATTCCCTCAGTAAAGTTAGGATCTGCAAAAGTCCTTCTGCATGCAGAGATGATAAACAGGTAAAACTGAAAGCTAAGGTATAGCAAGATAAAAATCTTTTCCCAAGATACCCATGAAAAAGAGAAAACTAGGACAATATCTTCTTAAGTGAGTCCACTTTTTTCTCTACAGCTGCCTATTTACAAAAATTATTATACTCACAGCATAACCGAAGGATTTCAGATATAACAGTCAGTTTTGTGGTCTATGAAGAGACACTGCCAAAAAGGTCTGGATGGAGGAACTTTGTATGCTGGCAAAAAAGTACTTGTGAGATTTATGGATTACAAAGAGAGCATGTAAATGCATAATCATACTTACTGTTTCTCTTTTATACCCAACCAAAGCCACTGAGAATGTAATCTCATTAGGTTTAAATTGACTACACATTGCTTTGGCAATATTCGTAAAACTCTATGGTTTGGTGATTAAGGGAATGGAAGAATTGCATTAATAAACTCTCTAGTTTCAATTGAATGTAATTTTAATTATAAGACAATAGTAATAATTTTAGAAAAATAAATATTTGAATACCCACACAAGGTAATACAGCACTGAGTATTTCACATTGATTTCATGTCTAATACAACTGTATTCATGTGATTCTGTAATTCATTCATCCTGTTTCGTGAACTAGATACTACTTGACCCTTGCAACAGCCAGAAAGAAACTGATGATGAACACCATCGTAAGGCCTTAATGGGATAACAGAAAGAAAATGGAGATTAAACAAAATAAAAGGAAATGCTTTATATCTTTTCTTGGTATCTGGAAGTAATGATGGAACCAAAGAAAAATTCCTTGGCAGATGGCAAGTCATCTTAATCAAGAAAATTAACGGATCATGCATTAAAAAAAAAAAAAAAAAAAAAAAAAAAGTATTGGGTTATTTGACACACACTGTAATTACATTGGACATATTGCTTTCAATAAATGTTAAAGGACAAATTAACATTACAGTCGTGCCAACTATGTTTCTAAATTTGCTTTTCAAGCTTATAATTAAAATCTTAAATTATTACTGCAGCAAATTAACATTTTTAATAGATTTGAACATAGTGAACATCAGCATTCCCCCCCCCCCCAATAAAAAAGACTTTTTAAAAATGCATATCTGAACAGTACTGCATCTCTGTAAATACAAAAAGGCTAGATGGTATAGAATTGTGTCCTGAATTCACATGTTCCAAAACTGCAGCCTTTGAGAAGTAATATGACACTGCAGTGGAGTTGTTCTTTATATTAGAGTAAAACATAAATTTGTGAGTAGTAAAGAAGTAATCTATGTGTTAGTCTTTACACTTAAAAAGTTTTCCTAGCACAAACAAGTACTATCTTAAATTGATCCCATGTATTTATTTTTATGTGGATCAAGTCTGAAAAACTAGACACAAAGAGAATCCATCTCTCTGTTGAATTCCAAGAGAAGTGAATCGGATTATGTTTATTTCCAAATCACTATGTCTTTCTCCTTTAACCTGGACACCTTCCCATCTCTTCCTGTGATTATTTCTGTCTTATCCTGATCTTCACGTATATTTCTGTAACTTGAGTCTTTTTTTGTTTTGTTTTCTCTAGACGAAAATGAAGAGTCAAAGGACATTGAAAATGTAGCAGTACCTAAAACACTCACTGTAAGAATTAAAGATTTTACAGAAGACACCATTTCCAACATTGTGATGTCTGACGATTTCTTCATTCAGCTCATCACCTTTAGCTGCTTAAACCAGGATTTAAGCACATTATTATCCTGATAATTAAACTAAAACAAGTTTTGTTTTTATTTAGTCAAACTCCCTTAGTTTAGTTACAGCATTAATTTCCTCCTCTGTTCCTGTTGTTCCTCGGAAAAGGTAAACTGAAAGTATGGTACGAATACTCAACTATTTGTACTTGTTTGACCTACCCCACTAATTCCAAGTTCCAGTCTATCTCCTGTGAAGAGTTCAAACATTAAATCGTACTATAATGAGTTTCATTTTCCAATAACTATTCTGTTAACAACTCTACATATACCCAACATTTCCCAAAATAAGATATTTTTTATGAAAGCTTTGGTGGCTTGAGAGAAATCTTGTGGAAACGATTAGTGTGCTTTTGTGTTATATGGCACTTCTGCTTATTGACATGGACTTGGTGATACATTATAGATATTTTTGGAAGCACAAAGGTAACTAGTGCAAATCTCACTTAAAATAATTAATAATCTGATGATTATTTTTAATCCAGCGACCATTATGGAAGGGTTAATTCTTCTCCCTGTCCATGCCTATATACTACCACTTATGTCATGTCAGCCAGGCAATGATACAGAAGGGTCACTTCTGCTTTCTGTTCTTGCAAGAATGCTCTAATCCTATGCTTTAACCAGATAGTGAGATTTTGTAATATTCAAATGCTTTTGAGTAATGCTTAATTTCAAATGCCTTCTGAAAACAATTTTCAATGCTTTGAAAAATCTTGCTCAATTTGTTGTGTATGTGCTATACTTAAATATATACACTCTTCCTTCCAGAAGTTAGTAGGTATTAATTTATAGATATACTTTAATAATTGTAGAATTAGGACCTTATTCTCTTCTTTCTTAATAAACATGTACACTAATAATAATCACAGAATCACAAAATCACTAAGGTTGGAAAGGACCTGTACGATTATCAAGTCCAACCATCAACCAACACCACCATGCCCATTAAACCATGGGCATAATAATCCAAAATACACCATTTTACCAATGTAGTTGTCATGATTTAACTCCAGACAACAACTAAGCACTGCACAGCCACTTGTTCATTCCCATTCTGCAGGATGGAGAAGAGAATCAGGAGTAAAAGTGTGAAAACTCGTGGGCTGAGATAAAGACAGTTTAATAGGTAAAGCAAAAGCCATGCACGCAAGCAAAGCAAAACAAGGAATTCATTCACTCCTTCCCATCAGCAGGCAGGTGTTCAGCCATCTCCAGGAAAGAAGAGCTCCATCATGCATAATGGTTACTTGGGTAGACAAACTGTAACTCCAAATGTCCCCCACTTCCTTCTTCTTCCCCCAGCTGTCCCAGCTGTGTCCCCTCCCAACTCCTTGTGCACCCCCAGCCTCCTCGCTGGTGGGGTGGGGTGAGAAGCAGAAAAGGCCTTGACTCTGTGCAAGCCCTGCTGAGCAGTAACGAAAACATCCCTGTGTTATCAACACTGTTCTCAGCACAAATCCAAAACATAGCTTCATACTAGCTACTGTGAAGAAAATGAACTCTCTCCTAGCCAAAGCCAGCACAGTAATCGAAGCTATCAACTGTTTTTCATTGTGAAGACCACTATTCTCTTATTTACAAAGAGATAGGAGATATTTTTTGTCTTTCTCTAGCTTTTTTAAAAATAATTTTATCATCTTCACTTGAATCATTTTTTCTATCCTCAGCCCTAAGGGAGATACTTCCATTTCCGTAGTTCAAACTGTTGTAGCATCATATTTGAGTTCTTATACTTCTGCTATACTTAAATAGTCATTATCTTCTGTTATAATAATTATATGCCATATAAAGCAGTTATTGCACAGCTTTAACTGTTTATAACACATCTCATTTTAGTATACTATTATAGGGGGTTTTATGGCATTCTTAATGATATATTGTAACAGATCCTCATATTTAATTTACAATAATAAATTTCTTTCATTAATATTAATGTGACCCCTTTAAATACTCTATTATAGACCTTTGTTTTTAATATATTCATTGAACAATCCAGTCTTAGGAACTATGACATTACTTTTTCTATTGTTTATTGTGTAAAGTTTGAAATGCTTCACACTGGGTCATGCAGGGTTGTTGATGTTTATGTAATTTTGTGTGAAAGTATCTCACAGCAACCAAGAATTTTAAATAAAGTGCTTAAATCTTTTATAATTAAGTCTAAAATAACACATTCCTGGGGTGAAATCCTTCCCCTACTAAAGTCAACATTTTTCTACAAATTTGCGCAGGAAGCAGATCTTACTCAAATAGATATTCATTCTAAGTCAATAAATTGGTATATCATTGATTCATTCCTTCTGTATCTGTCTTTGTTTCCATTAATTACAGTAAAACATGTTTATAGCAATTAATATCAAATATATAATTTGTATTTAAATATTTTATATACGTATATACACACACACATATGTGTCAATCATCCAAATCATGCAAGACATAAATATATGTGGAATGTTTCTATATCTGAGATGTCTTCTATTTTCATATGACATATTCACACCACTGTGTTGTGCCTCAAGTGGGGTCGTTTACCCAGTGTGCAAAACGCCAACATACACACAGGGCAGAGGTATTTTAATTTAATTCATATTTGCACAAAGATGGATGCTAGGTGGTAACTCCTCAGAGCAAGCACACCCCAGCTAACACACGGTTAACATTTATACACTTTGAGCAACTGCTATCACTATTTTCACCGTTAAGCTGAGTTACTTTTCTTGTCCATTGGTCCATTTAAGTAGAGTTGTCTCCTCCATACTTAAAGACATGGCACACATTTATTTTACTAGCATGCTCTATGGGGACGGGGCTTCTGTGAGTAGGGGCCAACTGCAGCCTAGGGGTGGGATTTTTACTGTGCTGATGAGCTCAGTTCACACAGAGTTCAGTTTACCTCCTGTTTACCTTCTCTGGAAGGATCATCCAGTTACAAATTCAAGGACTCAAAGAAGGATGTGCCATCCTCTGGCCCCTTGATTAGGCTTACCTATCCCATTGGTTTGTCTCCCACACTCCCTGCTCCAGGGCATCCTGTCCTCTCCTAAATCACTCCTTCACCATTTGTCAGCTCTTTTTTCTTTTCTTTTTTTTTTTTTTTTTTTACTATGGCCAAATCATAAAGAACCTGTTTATAAGCAATGTCATAAATACACATCTTCTTCAATGAAATATTTGTATAGAGAATTTAATTGAATAATTCTGGTTTATTTTTAATAAACTCATTATGCCTAAATAAAATTATTAAACCTTTCGTCACTTTCCCTAGGCAAAGAAAGATGTGAGGTCACTTAAAATAACGCTGACTCTCAAGTTTACTTAAAAGTTAAAGGCAGTATTAATATCCATGTTACCTGCAATGGCTAGTTTCTAAAAGATTGTTTGATATAAACAATGCAGATTTTTTTATCAGAAGACTGAATATGTCAGAAATTTATTCATATGTAAAATATTACATAGAGGAGTTTTAGGTTTCTGAATGAAAGTAAATATTTTAAGAATATTCCTAATCTAAAAAAAAAAAAAAAGCCAAAAAAAAACCCCAACAGTTCTCTGTAATATTTAGGGAAGCCTTCAGTTCTGCCTAAACTAATCTATTCTTTAAAACAATTTAGTCAGAAGATGAGTTTTCTGTTATATTTCTAATATAGCGAACTCTCTCTGTGGCCCCACTGGACCAGAAAAGACAGTAGATCTAAGAGCACAGAAAAGTCACTGGCTCAGACTGAAGATTTTTCTTCACCAAGTGCTCTAATTTGATGCTCTGTCTGTTAGCAAGCCCTGAATTTTCATGAAACTTTAGGATTTAATTGGCTTTGACAAGTTTATTCTTTTCCTGTATTTTACCCTTTTGTTACACTGAATTGGAGAGGGGTTCAGTTTTCAGGGGAGAACTGACAGGCAGGTAAGCAGGAAAACTTCACCTTTGCACAACCTCATATTCTTAGGAAAGCAAATTAAAATGCTTTTTGATGCCTTGTAAAGGAACATTATGTTCAATAAGACTCAATGAGTCTAGGTACCCAGACAACCAAACTGCAGCTAAATGAAAGGAAATCTGTTGCAGACTGAAATTCATCATCCTTTTTAGACCTCACTTTAAACTCCTAATACATAATACTTGTCATGATCAAATAATTTTCTTATGATTGTCCCATTTCCTCTCAAATATTACAGATGCTTAGTAACTCAGAAATAACAAAAAACAAAACAAAACAAAACAAACAAACAAAAAACAAACCAAAAAAAAACCCCAAAGACATGTATGTCTTCATCTACTGCACTGTGGAGGTTAATTATTTATCCTAATTTTTTTTCTATCTTTCTTGACCTTCTCTTTCTTCAGCCTTCTTTGACCTTCTCTTTAACTAGGCAATGATAATAACTAGTTATTTTTCCATGAAACTAGGCCAAGAGATATGAATAAAGTGGGGTTCAGTCTTGTAGTGTGGAGCTGGGACAGATTCAAGGCAAACCACTGGACTTGTCACATTTAGGTCTTCTGTTGAGATGTAGCCATAAAATAGTCTGTCTTTCCAAAATCAAATCTTGATTATTGCATGGAGTATTCAAATATATACACCCAAATTTTAACATATGCCAATTTGATAAGGCTCTCTGATTTATTAAATAAAACAATTGTGTTGCTTATTAATATTTTCTATATAATATTTATTTATTTATTCACCCCTAAATAAAATTCTTTATATGAACTGTTTTGCTTTAGAACTCAAGCAAAAAGAAGAGTTTAAGAAAGAAATTTGTTTACTTTCATATTTCTCATTCAAGGTTATCCGTATGAAAGAGGACTGAATGTCTAATATAAGGCTTTAATTTGTATTTCTTTTCTGCCTCCTTTACACTCTGTCACCCTGTTCAGAATAAACAATGCAACCTAAAAATCACATCCAGCAAGCAATAAGGAAAATGACTAGGAATATAATTTTTACACCATGGTTCAGACTCCTGGTCGTCCTCTAATGATTCAAACATATTTATGATACTAATGCAAGGAAGAACATGCCAAATGATCTTTACTGGTAAAAGGCCTTTGGATAGAATTGTGACTAATACAGAAGAAATCAGATGTTTTGAGAAACTTTTTACTATTTTTTATTTTTAATATATTACATATCTTCTTGCTTTTGTGGTTTTGATTATTTTTAACTTTTTACTTCCTTCACAGTTCCAACAGATTATGAAAAGAAGTAAGGTTTTCTAAACAACAAAAAAAAAAAAAAGTTGAGAAGATGAGACAGTCACAACCCTTTATTTCATTATTACTATGTTTTATACACAATTAAAAGGTATATATAAATCAGATTTTTCCACAAACCAACATTGTTGAAGTCTTTTGGCAATACTGAACCAGTCCCACATTTGCATTACATAGAGAGTACGATATGAGATCACAGTGCAGTGCTTCACACTGCCATACTGTATCCAGGCATAATCAGTGTAATCAGCATAATAAACCATTAATAACCATTAACTACATTAACTCATTAAACCTGCATAAAATCTCAACATATATCATAGTCTGGTATTCTGTCTTTGGGTTTATTTTCCGTAAACAGCTTACTTCCACAGGAAGAATGTAAAATTAGGGATATTAAAACAAGTGAATATAAAAGGCAAATATGTGCTTAGAACTGTTTAACCAGGGTGTTTCCAAACACCTCCAGCTAGGGCTTCTGAAATCGCCCACAGAACTTCTTATTTGGGTTTTTATTCTTCAATAATTTATGTACAATTAATTTGAATAAGATACTAATTAGTTATTGGGGTTTTTATTTTTCTTAAAGAAGACAAATATTTTTTTCATTACATCCAGGCAACTATGTCAAAATAGTAAGTTTTCTCTAAATGATTTCACTAAGCTTTCAAAGATATTTTAATCTTTATTTCTTTATACATATTTTAAAGGATTTTCTCTATTCGTGAAATGACTGTGAGACATGAAAACGCTTCAGGTTTCATTCCACCATCAAGAACCATCACTATAGTTTCTACTAATGTGTGGCTGTGTGGTGTAGAATACAAAGAAAGAGGCAGAGAAATCAAATTTCCTGCTAACTGCACTTTGGTAGGTTCAGAAATTATTTTTTTCAAGCTTGCAAAGGGTTGTCCAGCTAGAGTTGAGTATAACAGAACTATGTAATGCTTCAGTGCTCCTGAGGTGAAAAAGTTTGTCTTAGGAAACCTTACCTTAAAACAAATGTGCTCAGTAGTTTTCTATATAAAAATCATTAAAGGACCAAAGACATCCTGTGCTGACAAGCATTAGCAGCAAATATCAAACCTATAAAGGGAAAGTTATTTCAGAAATGCAGGTCTCCAGGACACTCTTTAGTTCAATTTTATTGAACAGGCTTTATATCAGTCTAGTAGAACTTCAATTTCTGTATATACCAGCAGATTGACAAAGGTAGGTATGTGACAAAGTTGGAATAAATTTTCACCAGAAAAAGGCCTGTGAGAAAAACTTCTTTAATGTTTCATGTGCTAATTTTCTTGCTTCTGTGTTCTTATTTTAGGGTCTACCAGTTGTGCTGCAAGACATAAAATTAACTAATTGACATCTTTTTGAAAGATAAATCATAATAAAGCTATAATGTAATATTATTTATGATGATTTAGTGAAATTATTCTTCAGTCAGATCCACTGTGGTTTAGATAGGAAGCAATAAAAAACATAGATATAATGTGATAATATCAACTGAATCTTCCATCTAGTTAAGTAATTGCCAAACACTTGAAGTCTCTTGTTTAAAATCTGTCATGTCATACACATTTAAAATACCATGTCTATTTGTCCACTATCTGCCTTCCAGGCTTGGGGCAGTCAAGTCTCTTTATAATCTTATTCATATAAAACAAAATATTTATTTCCACTTTCAAATATATTTCCAAAATGGCTGCAACTCTTTTCCCCTATGGTACCCTTGAAAATTCATGACCTTTTACATAAAATCAAATAAGCTATTTCTGCAGCATGGGACAGTTAGAAAGGTTTTCAAATAGGGGCCTCAAATTAATAAACTTTGGGCTGTGCATTTTCTGTTGCCTACAAATATTTTAATAAGCAAAAATAAAGTTCAAGTCTTTGCCCACAAAGTGTTAGCAGTGCCTTATAGAAATCTGGTGTTATGAGGTTATTCAGAGTTCAACATGGGTTACTCTATTGTCATTAAAAAAAAAAAAAAAAAAAAGTATTTTTTTTCCCAAATAAAAATTATGCATGTGCATGATGTATGTTGCTTATATGAATATTGCAGTCGAAATTTTAGATAATGTGAAAGGTATAATATATTCAGGTAAATTGATTCAGAGGTTGGGGTTTTTTTAGTTATACTTTGCAAGAAAAAGCATGCCTTTCTCCATGCTAGACTGCTTTATTTTTTGTAAAACATCATTTAGCTCTGTGTCTGCTCTAGAAATGGAAGTGTCTCTAATGAGTTACATGTAATACAATGTAAGTTTAGCCAGTAATGCTACTTTTTAACTATCTATAGTCATAAATTAAGGTAAATGTATAAGTAATATATTTGAATTGTATTTGAATTTGCATAAAATCTTGACCTTGGGGTTTTTGTTTGGTTTTTTTTGTTTGTTTGTTTGTTTGTTTGTTTGTTTTTTTGTCCCTAAGAGCAGCAACAAATGAAAAGGGCAAGTGATCATATGAGACACTGAAAGAAGTCATGCTGGAACTGACAAAGAATGACCTGAATTTTAGTCCCAAGCCACTGCTGTATTCAACTGTTTCCAGAGGAAGTCAGGAGTACCTAAACCATATTGGGCAGAGTCCTGAATTACTCAGTTTTAGGCTCCATTCTTCAGAGGAGGGCTTGTACCATCTCTGGATTTTTGGTTCTGTCAGACTCTCAGTAACACAGCTAACAAGCCAAATATTTTAATTAAAAATAATAACTGTAACTGCTTATAAGTGGCCCGAAAAAGCAACCAGTGTCATTAAGCAGTGACTCATACACTGCAATTATCTTACATTGAAACGGATCATTTAAGATATAACACTTGCTAAGTAATTTCTAAAAATCAGGAATTAAAATGTCTGTAATAGATTTCTTTGATTATAACTGGCAAATATTTCTCATTTTGCACTTCAAACTTACAATAGTATTTACCCTGATTACTTCAACTTTTTGTTCTTCACTCAGCACGCATAAAAAGTTCACTAACTCAGCACAGCTACTTTCTGATTGAATCCTCAGTGCAGTTTTCTCCAACAACTTTTCACACTGTCCTGCTCAATATGCATAGAATTTCCCATTTTAAAATTTCAAGAAACGTACAGTTCATGGATTCAGGGACTGCAGGTGAGTGAATTCATACAGTCATCATGCACCTTCATGAAGTCTTTTATCTAAGACACATTCATCTTGACTAATATAGGCAGCTAATGACAGCAATTAACAGAGGCATCTTCTCTCACTTTTCAGAGAAGACACAGAGACCATTACAAAGAACAGAGTAGACCTTATGTGGGCTGAATCATATGGTTAAATACCTCCCTTTCCTTCCCTCTGTCCCACAGGGAGAAGAACATACCCAGATTGGGTAGGACGATGCTGGCCATTTGGACTCCACAAATTTCTATAGTTTCAGACACTCATTAGTTTTCTCTGAAGTAATATTTCACCATCCTTTTGGACTGGCAGACTGCTGTCAGTTCTCAGAAGTTTTCATAGATCATACTTCAGTGCAACTAATGCACTTTTTATATGTTACTGAAAACTATTATTTTAAAGGATGGGAAGAACTATTTTGAGAACTCCATCACTGCTTCCTGTGTTTGCCCAGCATCAGTAACTGTCAAATAGTGAAAGGTTCCCTAGTGAAATCTAAGGATACTCTCTTTATATTATTCACATCTATAGGCATTCTGGAGAAGGTTGAAGTGCATTTATGTATATTCTTTATGTAACTTAACAAAAAAAAAAAAGTTTTTTCATTTTCTGGAATATATTTGCAAATTACATTACAATTGTTACTTAAAGGAATAACAATAAGAAAAAAACTCTGGAAATTATAATTATAGACTTTTTTATTGGCAATATTTTCTACCAAGTTCTATTGGTTTAGTGTTAATTAATTCTGCTTGGGTTTTTTCTTTTGGGAGGAGGGGACATCGTGTGGTGGTTTTTTCCTGTTAATACGTTGTCCAAGGCACAGGGGAAAAATCTAGTAGGAAAACTTATGATAGAAGAAGACATTATGCATAGTATTCCTCCATTCTCCATATACATATATTTTACTTTATACCCTTTAAGGCATTCGTGCAGTTCAGATAAAGATTAGACATGATTAATGAAATAATAAAAAACAGCTGCTACAAGCCAGCCCATATTAGTAATTAGTAAATTAAAAGTCCTATGATAAATAAAACCATACCCCATGGTTTTGAGTACCTTGGGTCTTCAAGAAAATGCTCAACAGAAATAAAGTCGATGTATCCTGAAGAACCTGCATGTTAGCTCCACCACTAGAGATTTCACTTACATGACAAAGATTAGTTCACTGAGAGGTAAAATAGTGTTTTGAATGTTGGGATGCCAGAGAAATTCAGGCAATTCAGCTCATTATGGGTTTTGGACGTTTTTATGCTCCATTTTCTGCAACTGTATCTACTTCTCCAGTACATAGGCTACCTCTGATGAGGAGTTTGGCTTTGAAAATTTGAAATGGGAAGGGAAAAATCCATCTGCACATGCCTCCAGGGATATGTTGAAAACAAACAAACAAACAAACAAAAAAACCCACCAAAGAATAGCAGTAAGCTATAGGTTTATTTCAACAATCAAGATAACATAGGAAGAAATTGTATGTCAGCTGGACTTCTTTGAAGCCCTGCCTGTGAGCCCCAGAACTTGGCTGAGGACTGATTGTCTTTCTACCTCTTTCTACCTTTTAACTGAATATGCAGGTAGTGTGGTTAGGAAAAGTGTTCCACATCCAGTCTGAAAAGCAGGTAGCAGCCAAAAATCATTTAAACACACTAATTATAAATTTAAAGTGGCTGGATCTAGGCATGAAGTTCAATGATTTTGAAATAAACTTTTTAAAACAATAGTCAAATGTAGGATATGATTAAAAAGCCAGAAAACAACTAAAAGCCTATATGAAAAGATTTCACAGGATGAGCAGAGCAGTTCCCAGGTGAGAAATGGAGACTTTCATTTCCAACATCTTTTTCTCAAACCAATGGTTTGAGAAAACAAGTGATAATGTATCTGAGGGCCCAGATCCTCAAACGCAGGTGGTCGCTTTGCTCCCTGGAAATCAAAGGAACTGAATGGTTGAATATCTTCAAGGAGTTGCAGCACCAAAATTTAAAACCATGATATAACCTTGCTATACTTATTTAGCTCTAGTTACTTGAGGAGAGCTACTATTGAGTGAGAATAAGTAAAGGACATCTGCCAGAATCCTAACATGTGGAAAATAGAAGAGACATTATTTTCTTAAGCGTCTTCCTCACCAATTATCTAATGACAAGACAAGGCTCTCCAGAGAGATTAAAAATTAGATCAGGGAAGGAACAAAGCACTTTTTTCCAATATATCTTCGTCCTCCACAGATCACAACCTGAAACCACTTAGCTCAAAAATCAACATAAAACACCTCTCAGGAAAGTTGTCTGATAAAATATTGAATCTAAGCCCCTCCCCTTAATGTTTTGAGCCCCTATATTGATTTAAATTCATGCATACCTGACTTTAATATTCCATAGTTCAGAAAATATACATGGGAGGCATGTATATACATTTCGGGCTGGATAAAAGAAGTATTAAATAGAGTATTGATACGATAGGGAGCTCCTCATCTCCATGCACCTTCACCCGCTGAGCTAAAGCTAACAGGCAGTCAGCCGCAAACATTCAGCTGAACTGCCCTATAAGATACAGAAGTACTAGGTCCATTGACAGACCATAACAACTTGGCTATCTTTTGGCCCATTTCCCACTGCAGACTCTAAACGTTATTCAACCTGGAGGCTTTCAGGGTCTGTCTGATGTTTTTCTTTGTATCCTAGTACAGTGGAGGTTTCAGAAAGGATTATTTTAACTTGATAATCTGAATAATGATCTAATAGGGGACAGCTGTAGCATCTGAGTCCCAGGGGTATTTATTGGCGATTAGCACGAATCTTAAACATATTCACTTCATTCTTTACTTGACCTGTCCTTAAATGAAGGACACGACTCTGCAAGGGACAGGTAGGGAAATAGGACTCTATCATGAGGACCAGTGAAATGAACCTAAACAGAAAAACTATGAGGCAACTTCAAGATTAGTTAGTGCAAGACTAAGGATAATGAATCTTTGTGATATGAAGACAATTGATAATAAAAACATTTGACCTTTTAAGATGCTCTAAGGGTGATTACAGCAGAAATGCAAACTGGCAGACTTAAACCATGCATCACAGTTACAACCATAACTGTATTTCTTTATAAGCTGCTCTGGGTTTTTATTTTTTAATTTTTTTTAAAGAAACCTTATGCTTCCAGAAAGTAGAGTCTTAAAAACCATCTGTGGGAAGGGCAGCTATGAGATGAGAAACTCAATAACCCATAGTGTGGGGCTAGAGTCTGCACACACCGCTTGGGAGCTAAGGATGTGAGAAGACTAGGCAGCACCACTGAAGCAGCAGTGCTTGTACCTGGACACCACAGAGCTGTATCTGAGGCCATAGTTCGGTTTCTGTGCTTAGAATACAAAATACCTCCTGTGATGATATGGGAACAAAGCTGAAAAATTACATCTTTGGTATACTGATGTAATGTCCAAATATCTCACTGTTATGGCTTTGACAACAGCAGCAACAACAACAGAATAAATTGAGAATTCTTATTATGCTTAAAGAGTATTTGAAGTGACATGATATTGAAGTGTCATATGAAATCAATTAAATATTGCATGCCAGCAAATATATACGTTCAGGCTGGAGAGTGTTTGATTCAAGGATCTGAAAGATATCATATTTAAAAAGGAGCAATGACATCACAACATTGATTTTACACATGAATCATCAATATATTGATGAATGGAAACAAAGGTGGCTCAGCTTGTATTCTCTTAAAGAAGTCTGAAACAGAGAAAAAGAAAATGAGGTTAAAGTCAGACTGCTTCTGATAAGACCAGTATGTTCAGACAAAATTTCTCTGTAATAAGATGTTCCAAAAGGTTAATCCAAAAGCACACAAATTTACTCAACACTAAACAGACATTTTCTGGGGAAAATTACCTGTTACAGATAAATGTTACAAAAGGTCATTGGAGAAATATTGTATTATAATTAATACCGTTTATATACTTTTAAAATTATTTGTAAATAAGTGAATAAGTTCTTCACCTCTTGTGTTTGTTTGTATGTTCTCAGATGCAATGTTAAAAGTAAGAGAAACTTTGGTGGAGTCTCCCAAGAAATGTGTTTTCCATATTTTTTTATTTGAATTCATTAGGAAGCATATATAGAGATTCTAATTTGTTGAATAAACAAGTGCAGAAGTCCTGTATGTGGTGTTTAGTTATAGTGTTGCAGCACAAAGGAAAATAGAATCAAAACCAGAGAATGGAGCCAGTATGAAGCTGAATAAGGAAAATCAAACTTCCAGACTGGCAGAACGATAAAGCAGAAAGAACGCTGTCATCTGGGATAAAGTGAATGACCCACTCTCTTAAAAGAATGCCAATATATCCAGTCCTGACACAGATATGTATACAATTTCCTGGAAATTAAATTGCACATAATATAAATATGTTAGTACTGTGAACTCTAAAACATGTAGTTTAGTAACGGAGATCCTGGAAAAAATAAATATGTAATCAAAAGTGTACAACTGAACAGATTTGTTGTTTTTTTTGTAATAGAATTTTTGGGTTTTTTTTTTGATGTTTTTTTTTTTTTTTTTTTTTTTTTAAAAAAAAAAAAAAAAGATCCCTTTTTACATACATTAAAAAACCCCACCAAACTTTATTGCTTGATCATATTCTATTTTTCATTTTCTGGGAATAAATAAGAGCCACATCCTAGAGATTTCTGGCATCTTTAGAACCATGGATATTTATTTAAGAAACTAGATGGTTTGCAATTAATAAAACCAGGAATTGATGGGAGGAAGCAGGGAATTGAAGTTTTCTGAGAACTGGGGTTTGTCTCTCTTTCTGTGGTGGACCTCTGTGCACACACCATGGTCAGAGTCCTACAATCACTCATTCTAGAAGGGACCTCAGAAGGTCTCTAGTCCAGCCGGCAGGATCACCTCAGCCAGGTTTCTCAGCGCTTTATACATTTCAGGTCTTGAAAACCTCCAGGGATGGAAACTCTCTCTCTGGGCAAGTTGTTACAATTATTGTCTTCCTGAGGAAAAAGTTCTTTTATCCAGCCTGAAAGCCTTTTCTTCAACTTAGTCCCTTTCTTTGTTGCCCTTTCTTCATGCACCATTATGAAAAGCCTGGTTACATCTTCTTGATGACCTCCCTGTAGGACCTGGGGTGGCTGTGAGATGCCCTCAAAGTCATCTCTGTCCCAGCCTGAACAAGACCTGTTCCCCCAGGAACGGGGGCAGCCGTTCTGGACTGAAAGCACAGTGGTGGCTGTTGCTGAACTCACTGAAACTTGTCAATGTCCTTCCTGTGCTGGGGGTCCTTACCTACGCTCAGATGTTATCTAATGAATGTTGAATTAAAGGAGATTTCCCGGCTCCTTCTGGTGTAGCCCTGGGTGCTGTTGGCTCTCTCCGTGTCCAGGGCTCACTGCTGGCTCAGGTTCAGATTGCTTTTTCACCAGGACACCCAGCTCCTTTCTCCTTTGACAGGGTTCCTGTTTGTCCATTTCTCCCTTTTTGTGTAGGTCCCCCTGTGAGGCAGCCCTGCTCTCAAGCACATTGACTGGTGCCCCTATTGTGATGTTGCCTGCAAACCTAAGGAGAGTGTCCCCTGCCGCCACTGGTAATGATGTTAAGCAGGACAGGTCACAGAACAGACCTGAAGGGTACTGCACCTGTCGCTGGCCTCCAGACAAAGGACTGCCCATTAATCTTGGCCCTCTGTGCCAAATCATCCAAACAATCTTTTCCCAGATTCATTATCCACTCATCCATACTGCAATATCTCAACTTGGGTTCAAGAATATTATGGGAGGCAATGTCAAAAGCCTTGCTAAAGTTCAGATAAATGACACCTACTGCTCGCCCCTCATGCACAAATCCAGTCATTTTATTGTTAAAGGCAAAAAGGTTAGTCAGGTATGATTTATCCCTGGAAAATCCTTATTGACTACTCCAAATAGCCTTTGTCTCCTTCACATGTGCAGAAGGGCATTCCAAGATTTTCAGGGTTTTCATGAAGGTTACTTCACATTTCTCCAGAGCTGGAAGTGAGGCTGACCAATGTGTCATTGCCTAGATCATCTTTTTGATCTTTCTCACTTTTTCATTTTGCAGTGGTTTGCAGTAGGGTGGTTTGTCTTATGCCATTTGTTCTGGGTATTTTTGTTTTCCTTTGCAGTTTCCTTATAAACTAAAACAATGTATTCACAAATTAGAAAATCTAATAAAAGATCCATGTACAATTCAAATGTTATTATGGAATGAGTCCTTGTTTATTACTGCTTCCATCCAGAAGAAACTGACCAACAGGTGACAAAACTATATGATTTTTCTTTTCATTGACAGAACTTCTTCCTCTGAAGCAGATGACTAGATTCAATTGGTAACTGTAAAGACCTGTTCATGTTTTTCCAAACTATCCTTGGGCAAACAAATGCTTGCTAAAAACCTTTTTTATTCTTTAAAATACATACAAACCGATTATTCAAAAATTCTGATTTAATATGTCATGAACAGTTATTAAAAAGTAGAAACAAAGCCTGTCTTTAAAGCTTGTATTTTTTGTTCAATTAAAATAATGATCTCACTATAAACAATCTCCCTTAATTACTTATAAAGCTAGAAAAAGGTATTCACAAGAACTGTCACTTTACTGAAGGTTCTGAGAACTTTTTATTGTTGGACCACCAAGAAAGAGTCCAAGGACTATACTTTTGAAATACTGTAAAATGTAATGAGTCAACTCCTTAAAGTAACATAAAGCTATTCTCTTTTCTTTCCAAGAGCACACAGATATGGGAAATCTGCCAAAGAACTAAATGCAGGGATTGGGATAAATAAAATTGCATTTACTAGTCCTAAACCTATTCCTCTTTCATTTGGTTTTTCCTTTCCTGGACATATATATCTTTTTTCTTGCTTTTCAATTTGTATTTGCTATTGTTTTTTTCATCACAACCATGATTTTTTAACTCCTCTTGTGCTTAGATTTAATCCTTCTCTTTCTTCAGTCTTAGTCTCTCATCTCTCAAACATGTTTTCATGCTTCCTCAAAGCACCAGAGCCGTGCACAGGGAGAGAGAGGCGGCCCCAGCCCCCAACCCCGACCCCAGTGTGGGCAAATGGGCGCTCCAGACCAGCTCTGGCTCAGCATGGTTGGGGCGAAGGGTGATGGGGCCAACCCCCCTCCCACACAAGAGCGATGACCGGGAGCGTGGCGACCGGGACGGGCAAAGAGGGTGGCAGCTGGGGCAGTCAGGGCGTGCGGAGCGGC
>KL287543.1:2429-30922 GCA_000699545.1 Podiceps cristatus | reverse complement strand
TGTCTAGGTCATTGATGAAAACATGGAACAGGATGATACCAAATACAAAATAATATCAGTGCAATTAGAATAAAACGTGTCTGATATATTTTGTAAATTAACTTACAGTCCTGCAGTTGAGACCCCATCATATATTTTACCTTAGAATCAAAAATGTCAAGGTATTTTATTCCTTGAATACTATTTCTGAACATCATCTCTTCTCTCAAGCTTGAGACCTGTCTCTGTCAGAATCAACTACAATGCATGTATGTACCCAAAAGCCTCAGGAGCCCTCACCATTTAGAGTCTGGGTATTCAAGGAATAGGAAGTAAGATTCACTGTATGCCAACCTAGCAGAGATCCTTCCATTCTTGTATTTTCACACACAGTTTCAACATCTTGCTTTTTAAATATGGCAATATATTAACAAGATCACGGGGACAAAGCACAAATGATATTCCTTTCAAAGAATAACCTGTTAAAAAAGCCCCTACTGCACCAGGAGCAGAATCATGAACAACTGAGTTAATGACTATTTAAAATACAAGAGATGTTTTCAGTTAGGCAATGATATGTCCTATTAACATAGATGTTTTTAATGAGCTATTTTAACTGTACCTGGCCTCCCTCAGCTTAGATCTCTCTTAGAACTCCTGGTCATTTCTCTCTGATGCTCTAACAAACTTTTGGATCTAATCTTTGATTAGTGCATGTTTCATGGCTGTGGCTATTATAACACATCTAGCCACTAAAATAAATCATTTAACTTTTAGTCTGTGTGTGTCAAATTATGTTTGAAACATTTAACCTTCCAAACAAATAAAGGTGCATCAGCAGTTGAAACATAATATAGTCTAAAAGGGCTTCATGAGCTATAAATTATTGGTGCTTTTCTGCCTAGGCACATGTAGGTCCCTTAATAACACTAAACTAAGCAATCTGGTAATTGTAATCCATTGGCAAGGATTTAGCAAAGAATCTGGATGGAGTTAGATACAGTCGCACTGAAACAGATCACTCTTATGCTTCAGGTTACTTCAAGAGTCCCAGCCACTGCTTATCAAAATGGGAGAAAATGTATTTTTTTTTACAACTTTAATTTAAAAAAATTAAATCACCCCCAAACAAAAAAAAAAAAAAAAAGGAATAAAAAAAAAAAGAGAGAGAGAGAGAATCTATGTTCTTTTGACATCAATTGGAAAAAGGTCACGGCTTTCAGCAAGACTAGGAGTCTGGTATTTCCACTGAGAAATTATCTAGAGCATGGTAAATGGAAATCCAGTGACTCTATCAGTAGCTCTGGCATTATGTATCAGTAGGGCTGACCCTCTTTATAACATAATCCCCTGCCCCTATGGCCATCTAGCTGCTAGGGCACTATGATCTGAGAAGTTGATGGAAAAAAGTAGTTTATACTATAGCTTTCAGCAGTTTGGTCTCCCCACAAAACTGCTTGAAATGACTGAGCAGGCAACTACAGGACGATCATGAAGGAGCTCTGTTACCGGGAGGACACGAATGAAGTCTCATGTCTACTCACACATTCCTATATTCCTCACAGTTCCTTTCCTGTCAAGCCCCCAAAACTGCAAATCATTAATGCTTTCCTGTCTACAAACTGGAACATTAAAAAGACTTCAAATGTACATGTGCACTCTAAGCTGCTGACACCTTACATAAAATCGTAACACAAGAATGACTGTACCAGACCCACCACAGTTGCCGCTCAGTTTAGCTCTCTTTTCTGCCTTACACAGTGCCACGAGAATATAGTAGGGGAGAATACAAAAATACGGCAATCACAGGGCAGTGTTTCCACAGTATATTCTCCTACCTTCCATGGCGGTATGTTGGTGTCCTCAATAGAACTTAATCTGGCTACTGCCGTAAAAGACAATGTAAAATGTTTCTATAAATACATCAGCAACAAAAGGAGGGCCAAGGAGAATCTCCCTCCTTTATTCGATGCAGGGGTAAACAATGACAAAGGATAAGGAAGAGGCTGAGGTACTTAGTGCCTTCTTTGCCTCTATCTTTAATAGTAAGACCAGCTGTTCTCCAGGTACCCAGCCCCCTGAGCTGGAAGACAGGGATGGGGAGCCGAATGAAGCCCCCATAATCCAAGGGGAAATGGTCAGTAACCTGCTACACCACTTAGACACATACAAGTCTGTGGGACCGGATGGGATCCACCCAAGGGTACTGAAGGAGCTGGCAAAAGTGCTCACCAAGCCACTGTCCATATTTATCAGCAGTCCTGGCTCACCAGGTAGGTCCCAGTTGACTGGAGATTAGCAAATGTGACACCCATCTACAGGAAGGGCCGGAAGGAGGATCCAGGGAACTACAGGCCTGTCAGTCTAACCTCAGTGATGGGGAAGGTTATGGACCAGATCATCTTGAGTGCCATCATGAAGCACATACAGGACAACCAGGTGATCAGGCCCAGTCAGCGTGGGTTTATGAAAGGCCAGTCCTGCTTGACTAACCTGACCACCTTCTATAACAAGGTGACCTGCTGAGTGGATGAGGGAAAGCCTTTGACACCGTTTCCTACAGCATTCTCCTGGAGAAACTGGCTGCTCATGGCTTGGACAGTGTACTCTTAACTGGTCAAAAAAATGGCTGGATGGCCAGGTCCAAAGATTTGTGGTGAATGGAATTAAATCCAGTTGGCAGCCAGGCACAAGTGGTGTCCCCCAGGGCTCAGTATTGGGGCCAGTTCTGTTTAATATCTTTTATCAATAATCTGGACAAGGGGATTGAGTGCACCCTCAGTAAGTTTGCAGACAACACCAAGTTGGGCAGGAGTGTTGATCTGCTTGAGGGTAGGAAGGCTCTGCAGAGGGACCTGGACAGGCTGGATCCATGGGCCAAGGCCAACTGTACGAGGTTCAACAAGACTAAGTGCCAGGTCCTGCACTTGGTTCACAACAGCCCCCTGTAACGCTACAGGCTTGGGGAAGAGTGGCTGGAAAGCTGCCTGGCAGAAAAGGCCCTGGGGGTGCTGGTTGACAGCCTCCTGAATATAAGGCAGCAGCATGCCCAGGTAGCCAAGAAGGCCAATGACATCCTGGCTTGTATCAGAAAGAGTGCGGCAGCAGGACCAGGGAAGTGACTGTTCCCCCGTACTCATCACCGGTGAGGCCGCACCTCGAGTGCTGGCTGAAGGATCTCAATCTACTCTTCCTCTTGTGGAAGTCTCTTTGTACAGTTGTTTTTAGTTGCCATCCTTTTTTAACTCTTTTCTACATTGGAGATGGGAGGAGGAGTGAGAACAACCAGAAAGGATCAGTCTTCCGTATGTCGTTGAACCATGGATACCACACTAATGACATAATAATAATAATTATAATAATACAATGGTATAACACTGTTCTCTGTTCCTTTCCTAATAACTCGTAGTATATTACTTGTTTTATTCATTGGTACTAGGCATTGAGCTGACACTTTTGAGTGTTAAACTAGTTTACAATTCACTACTTTGTACACAAAATTAGAATTTGTTCCTATATGCACTACTTCACAACTTATATACATGGATTTTTATCTGCCATTAATTTTACTGACCAGTTACTCACCAACCTAAGATCTTTCCCTGCAATCTGTTTTGGTTTCAACTTCTTGAATAACCTATTAACAGCCGCAACCTCTTTTTTCAATTTTCCTTTCCCAGACCATTTACTATACGTTGAACAACAGATACCCTAGCAGCAGACATCCTATGAGACTACACTACTGGCTTCCTTACACTGTCAAAACTGTCTATTTATTCCTGCCCTTTGTTTCCTACCCTTTAGCCATTTATTTATCCATAGAGACTCTTACACCTTACCTCATGACAGATAAATTTTTCCAGGAGTCTTTGGTGAGGGACCTGTTGAATGCCTTTTCAAATCAAAGTAGACGATAACACCAGGATCTCTCCCTGACTCCTCAGAACTTTAGTAATCCGTGAAACATAACTTAACAGAAACCACATTAACTCTTCTGCAACACAACATATTTATCTTTGTGTTTACTAACCCTATTCTTCGCTGTTGTTTCTTCCAAATGGTCTGTTATGGTGCCTGTTTCCCATTCGAATTCCTTTAGAGCTCATGGATGAATACTGTCTGGTCCTTGCAATTTGATATTCCACATTTTGTTGATTTGTTCTGTCCTTTCCTACTGACACTGAAAGTTAACTCAGATCCCGTGATACATCCCCCACCCCTCATTTTCCGAGTAAAGGAGGGTTCTGGCAGACAACATCCAGAGTATTACCATCAGCAGTACAAGCACATAGTCTTATCCGGTGCATCCACACACACACTTAGATAAACAGAAAAGACCCTCCCCAATACAGACAAAACCAAATCTAGGCGCTCAAAATCTAAGCCTAGACATAAAATTCAAATCTGAAAGTTACTCCCATCTTCTGCACAAGCCAAGCACCCTGTACGCAAGATACCGGCACTGGTCAGAGAAGCTTAAAACCCTGCAGGTTTTGTCATGCAGATCCCTGCTCAGTACTTTGCATCAGCTCTATTTCACAAAGTTCCTCCGTTTTCAACAGAGCACCTACTGCAAAATAACACTGAGCAGACTGTATATTAAAAAGCCATCCCACGCATATTTATAACTAATTTATTCTTCATTTCTTCTGTGCTGAATAACTAAATTACAACAGTGGCTCAGTAACCCCTTTTAGTTTAGGAAAGGGCAGCAGCTTCATTTGAGTAATATTTTAGCCCAATTAGTCCATTAGTCTCCAGTGGAGACCAGAGGAGAATGGAAACCAGTGAAACAAGAGTCCTGCAGGATTCCTTTTAAGTAACAGACCTCTGACTCATCTGATGTCATCTGGCAGCCCTCATGATCCCTTCAAAGATATTTTGTATTTTCCAAGTATTCCACAGAGACACTAAGCAGGCATTTGTGAGGAAGAGGCAATGTATTTACATAGGCCATTGTGGATAAAGTCACCTTTTTAAGAGAATTTCAAACTATCCATGTCTTGAAGTAGCTTCAAAGTATCCAAGGAGTTTGACTTCAACTCTTTTCTGAACTCTACAGAGTGTGGGTTAGTTGACTTTCCGCAAGGACGTTGCCTAAGGTGTGGTTGTCCAGCTCAGGGTTTGAGATACATTAAATGAAAAAGTGGCCAAAATAAAATACGTATTTTCCTATCTAAAAACAAAACAATTTTAAAACCTGTTTTAGACTCTTTGCCTTGTAATACAAAAATGGCAGCTATGAGGTAGTATAAATACAGATAGGAAGACTCAAGGTGAAGAATCTGTAGGACTTTTCTGGTCTATCTAACTGACCATCTGAAAGTTACTGCCTAGCTTCAGTCAATTACCCCTTTAATGAACAGAGAAAGAAAACAGGCATCTAAGGCAGGAAAAAGCGTTCATTTAACATATGTATCCCTATCTATTTACGATAAAACAAGTTTAAATTATTAGCTCAGCTCAAGCATCTAGAAGTGAAGTTGCTGGATCAAGAGATGAATCCGACTCGACAAGTAACAGCTGACATTGTAGGTAGCACCCTGAAACATCTCCTCATTTCTGTCACCTTACAGCACCATTAACTCAAGACCAATAATATTTCCTGTTCGTACAGGACAGAATCCAAAATCCCTGGAAGCTGAGGAAAAGAGGCTTATCATTCTCAGCAAGCCTCTGCCTTGTAGCATTTTCATCAACCCCAAACACTTAATGGAAAAAATTCCCACAGCCCAAGTCATCTACTCTTGAAAGTCAACCATAAGCCAGTGTCTGCATACATGCGTACGTATGTAGTCTCACCTATGGCTGCAAGTTTAATACTCCAGGATTGCCCTCCATTCCTTTGTCACTTCTAAAAGAAAGTTGCCTTCACCACTACCAGTGCTGAACTAAGGAATTCAGGGCTACCCTGAATATGTACGCTACACTTCAGCACAGTGATTGAAGACGTGCCTTGGCGCGGGGTTGTTCTCCATTTTTGTGTTTCTGTTCAATTTAGATGTGCAGAGCTTAAATGAGCAGTCACTGGCAAAAGACTGCATTTCACAATAGGAATGAATTTCAATTGGTCTCATGTTTTATATATATAATTTAATATTATGGCATATCTTTTCATCTGAACAAATGTGAAGTATTTTGCAAATATATACAGCACATATACAATCACTAAAATAAAACTCTCAACTAGTATAAAGGAGGACTGTTAGTCTCCCAAATAAAAATCATTATTGTTAAAAAAAATATCAAGCGGTCTGGTGTCAATGCATGAAAGATGAGACCCCGATTTTATAACTCTCATCCAGAAGAAATGCTAGTTGTAAGCTGCATGATACTCAATTTATCTGTCTCATAGGAATGAAAGGCTAAACCTATTCTGCTGGGATTTAAGTCTGGGATTTTCACGGAGAGTTTATTTATGATTCCCAAATAGCATTTTCACTACATATTTTTTGTAATTTTTTTCTTGGATTGTTGTTTGTCACTGCAAGCAATGAGATAAAGAGCAACTCCACCAGCAAAATCGTTGTTATAACTTCTTTTTAGGTATTCACAAGCCTGAACTGCACACGTGAAGTTTCTTTTACGTGACAGCACGAGAGGAAGAAAACACTCTGCCTTCATCTCCCATTGGGCTAACAGTCACCGAACATCAGCGTTAAAGAACAAGCCCACTAATCAGCCAGCGAGTGCAGCGGCTCCACACCTACAGCTCCTCTACATACAGAATTGCTGCTCTTTTTACTGACAGATACATGTGTAGAAAGGACAGCTTCAATTTGAATTTCTTTGAGTACTTGACCCAAATCTCACTGAAGTTGAAAAAGCTACGCCTGCCTCCGCCACTTGTATTGGCATAGAGAACCTGTTGTTTTACCATCTTTAAAATGATAAAATTTTATCCTTCTATGTCACTGCTTATCCTAAAGAAATGCAAAGCACTTTGCAGCACTTTACATAATGATGTACAAGTTATCATTTCACCAACATGCTGAGAGGATGCTGCTCTTTACCAGAGTGCTGATATATAAGACAGGAAGAAAGAGGTAACCTTTTATTGTAGACAGCACAATTAAGATATCTGTATATCTTAATACAGATAATCTGGAAATTAAGATAGAATGCTAAAATTAATAACTGGTACCACAAAAGCTGCATGATCACAAGTAGGATCACAAAGAGAATCTACTCTTCAATCGTATACAACTTACACTAACTTAAATTATTTAACAATAGCCTCCTCATTTGTTTAGTGGCATATGATAGTAAGTAGAAACTACAGAAAAAACCTTTTTCCAGTATTCTTTGTGGAGTTGTGGAAAGCTAACAGTTTTTTCTTCCTTATTACAAAAGATTGTTTAGTATGTTAGTTTAATTTTGTAATTTTTCATGCCATAAAGGAACCTTACCTTTCCTCTCAGGGAAACATAGACGGCTGCCCGTACAACACAGACGTTGGGCATTATGTACTTTCAAGTTCACCTGAAAGCCTCTCAAGAATGAAACCTCAGGTCTGTTTTGGAACGTCCTTTGGCCACTAGCTGGTCAGTATTTCAGGGGATGTGGTGGGGGGCGCTTCTAGCTCCTTCGAAGTGTATTTCCTGATTTCTGGCAATAGTAACTGGACAAGACAATAGGAACAGACTTTGATGAAGCTGTACCTGTATAACTTACATTATCTCCCCTCGCACACACAGAATAGAAGTAAATAAAAGGAAGACAGATTGGCTGAAAAATGACATTTCTTACAGACTTAAAAGCCACAAGTCTATTTCATGTAAGCATCTGTATTTCCACGGAGGTATCCAGTGCACCCGACAGGAACACCGAAATGAAACCTGACCCCACAGGAACGTGCGAGTCCTCATGGGCAAGCAGAGATAATGACCCAACCTGCACATTAGGTTGGCATGAGATGCAGAAGAATGCACTGGGTAAAAGCGGTGAGCAGGCATAGGCACATGCACATTAAGGCACATGAATCTGTATATCAATAAGGTTTTTAAAATCAGATTAATTTCTACACAATTAAAAAGGCTGTTGAAAGATCTGCTTTACAGCTGCTGCCGCTGCCAGGAGATGATGACAACTAAGGAAATGAAAATCAAAGGAGGAAACAATTACAACAATACTCGCTGAAACTATTTAGAGTTCTCTTAATAAGTCAGAGAAACAAGTAATTGAAAGAATGTATTTTATTGCTGATTAAGATAATACTTAATTTAGGTCTTATTTTAAAAAAAGAAATCAAATTAACAAATCATTTTTTTTCATTCGAGTGCAAGTGAGAGCTTGGTGCATTATCCTCATGATATCCCACAGCCCGGAGGGTGGGCGCTGGGAGAGAGCAAAGATGAGAAGGAGGTGGGATGCATTCAGGGAGAAGGGCCAGCTAGAAAGAGTAAAGTGCCAAAATACAACTATATATAAAATATTAACTCTTGTTCATTTAAATCTAGCAGCATAACAGTAACTATGCCTTGTTTTTCTACACATTAACTTATACTAGCCTTTTACTGTTCTGCAACCATCGTAAAAATAGTAATACCAAACATTTTTAAGCCCAATATCTAAGCCTATGGAGCAAGAGAAGTTTTTAAAATAAAATGTTATATATGTTCCATGAGTGGAAACATTACCAGCATCTTCTTTAAACAACAACAAAATCCATACATCCTTTTAAGTTTTTAATGCCATCATGTCATCTCTCTAGATACTGTAATTTAGAGATAACAAAATGTAAACCAGTTAGAAAAATAAGTTAGCCACAACTGCTATTTCTTTGAAATAAAGTGGGGTAAACCAGCTAGTTGCCACATTGCAAAGGACAACAGGGGCCACTGAATATTTTCTCTTAAATTTCATATTCTGCCCCAGTATCTTTTTCCTTTTTCTGAAGGATGAAATAAAAGCTGGAATGTAAACAGGATATGACAAGACTTTCAGTTTTGATAAAGAAAGGTAGGATTAATAAAAAAAAGATAAGTATGGGCTTCTAAACAGTATGTTATAACCTGATAGTGTTTCGAAATACTCAGACATATAAAAGTTAATCACAAAAACACTGGCAAGCTTGCCTTTGAAGGGGAAGGCAGCAAAAAAATACAGAACATCAGAGCTCGAAGGGAAAGGTAGAAAGAATTGTAAAAGGGTTAAAATGACTAAGATTAAGAAAGTGCATGACAACCATTCTCAAAGACCTGATCTGCGCTAACAAAACCATATCCTATGCTTTTGATGAGACACTCACAAATGATTTAGCAAGAGGTGCTTTTGAATTATACCAGTGCTTTTTGGCAATAAAATGCCTTTTTTTTTGAGTTTTCATTTGTATCTGCCCTAAGCTGAAAACATCTTTTCTAGAAAATAAGATAGGAAATAAGCAAAACCAGATTGAAGGTATTTTTAAAGAAAAATGTCCCTAAAAAGGAATTTATGGCAAATATTAGCAAAAATTGATTAAAATAAATTTAAAGATTCAGGAAATACTAAATCTAAACAATCACATATAATACAAAAGAGGTTCCAGATTTTAAGCTATTTAAATCAAGACAGCAAGACATGGATTTCAATAGAGCTATGAAGTTTATAAAGGCCAAAGTTCTACCTTTAACTTCTGCTAAAATTCAGTGAGTTCACTTCTTTTGTGTGTGTGTTTTAAAAAAAAAACTGCTTTAGAGTATAGAAATGCCTGTCTTAAGCTGCATGTTAATTAAAGTTCAGTTTGTCTTTGACATATAAGCTTCAGTTAGTTTACAATTAATTGCTCTGAGGTCTGTTCTCCAGTGTCAGCTATCCAGCTTACTCCAAAGCCTGAAGTTCCATCGTGCTCTGTAAAATGGCATGACCTACAAAAGTCACTTTGCACCCTACAAAAGTGCAAAATTTACCCTCCTCAGGGAGAACAGAGTGATGATTTTGCTGGCTGTTGCCAGGAAAAAAAAAAAAAATTTTGAAAAGTACGGAACTTTTGCGTGGTGGGAGAGAGAGTGGGGAATCTTGCTGGATCTTCAACAACAAAAACCGATAGCAGCCCCACTGCAGTCCTAATTCACATCAGTGCCGAACAGCTGTGATTTCAGAGGAAAGCAGCATGTTCTCCTCTCTACGTTTTATGTCAACACCAAGTCCCCAACCCAAAACTCTGTGGCATTAACAGCAAAACTCCCATTTCTCTTGGCCACCCTGAATCTGGCCCCAAGCTGTCACCAAGTAGACGTTGTCTTTTGCCTTGAAGAAATATATATGTATGACTACTATTCAGGTCCCGCCTCTGAAACCACTCACATACATAGATATTTCAGTTTTCTCTCTGCCAGGTTGTAGGACAATGTACTTGCTGGACTTGTCAGTGCCAGAAGGGGACTTACTTGGACTCAAGTACTTCTGTGAAGAATTGGTAATTTACCAATTGCAGACAAAGGTCTTAGTGAACAGAAGTAACAAGAATCTAATCTTAATGGGTGATGGTCTATGCATTACCTGTGTGACACCTGGGGTAAGGTGGAGGCCTCACAGCCAGATGTGCTTCAGATAAGAGCAGAAAGACATCCACCTCCCTCCAGTATGTACTGAGCTCCGTCCTGAGGGCATGCTGAACTGCCAAGTCCCACTTCTGAGGACACAATATGCCATGCCAAAAACCAATCGACATTTAACCAATCGACTTAGTACATTTATCAATGGCAATCCCGAATCTGTGATACCTGTCACTTCAATAAATTACCTATTGTTTCAAACTTTGCAAAACAGTTTCAGTGAAAGTCCTTGGGAGGGCTCTGACAGGCAAATGTTGACTCTGATAAGCAGTTATAGACTTAATCCCTTAGACATAAATGACTGACCAAGTCTGGGACTAGGAGTGGATTCAGCCACCCCTAGGCTCCTCTCTCTGAGAAGGAGTTTAGAAAGCAAGGGGGTCCACTCTGAACCTTGTGAATCAACAGGAGGGCTTCCCCCCACCCCAGCCACTTATCAGACTCCTTCAAACCTTTTAACCCTTGAACGTGACACAGGTACCCAAGAAAAAGGCGGGTATGTGATGACTAATGCCTACACCGTGACATCTACCCAGAGAGGAAAAGGTCTTTTAAGTAAGTCAAAATGTTGCTTCATCCCGCTCACTTTCTAGTAATACGCTGAATCGAATCCTTCCCCTCTTTTTAATAAGACTTAAGTTCCAAAATTCCATTTCAAGTTGAAAACAACTCAAATCAAATGAATATGGACTGGCTCACACTGAAGCCAGTGGAAAGACTTCACTGGACTTAAGGACGACTTCAATTAAAAGAGAATACAGGACGCTCACGGCAAGTAAGTACATAAGACAGACACACAAGTGTAACCTGACCATAAACCTAAACCAGTACTTTTCAAGAAATTATCTGTTTGGGGTAAAGAAAAATCAGAGAATTAAATCACCCCCTAACATCTCAAAATATCAAAGCACCGGCAAGACACAAACACTGCATTCAAGGGCAAGAAAGTCTAAAATTAATAAAGCATTATGGAAGTGTGTGCGTGTGGTGGTTCTCCGACTGCCACCACCGCCAGCTCCTCATACCCCAGCGTCTCCAACAGCACACAAGGCCTTCAAGCCTGAATACGACGCTTGCTTCTGCAAAGCTCTGCAATACGGTGTGTCGTTTGCGATGTGTGGAGTTACTGGCCGGGCTGCTGCCCCAGGGACTGCCATAGCATGGGGAAGTCGACCAAAGTTGGGGCATGCAGAGAGCACCCCTGAACACAGGAGCGGCTGTCTGCTGTGCCCCAGCCCAGCATGTCCTTTAGCCAGTGCAGGACACAGCTGGAGTGCGGGAAGTATAATATCTATATATACACACACCAATTTGGATAAAGGGCACAATAACAGCTGCACAACAACTTCTTCATTTACCCCGACGCTCTGCCCCACTTCAGCCAAAGATGCTTCTTTATCAACTTAAGATAAATCTGCACTGAGCAGTTTTGGAGGGCCCACAGAAAAGAGCTGTGTTTGATTTAGGCTTGCTGATTTTAAATGGGTTTTGATCACTTTGTGCACTTCTCTGCTATCAACAAGGCTCACCCTGCCACAGAGACAAGCTAGAGGCATATCGGTGTGCTACCACCAGGCCTAACAAAGAAATTACAAAAGCTCCTGCTCATTACACTGCAAGAAATGTTGCCCCAGGAAAGAAACTGTGAGCCATGGAAGATGTCGGTATACACCAATGCTTTTGTTGGGTCAAGACAATCAAGTGAAATAATTAGCAGGAAGATACTAGATCTTCCAGCTCTCGGGAAGCGGTGCAGTTCTGCACGTTGCACTCCCCAGAGAGGCTGCAATCGTCAGGCACAAAGAAATTAGGAGCCAAGAGAGAAAAAAACCCACAAAACCAAAAAAACACAACCAACGTGGAGGATTTCTTTCAAAAATTTCATACTGGATAATTGTTTTATTAATTGTGAAATGAGAAGACATATTAAGCACTGCATGGCCCGGGAGCAAGAAATTCAAGAGTATCTCCCGTATTTAGAGAGATAAAGAGGAGATGACTACGGTGTGAAATCAGGAGGAATAAGAAACTGGCTTCCCCTTTTAAGAGCAGCATCAATTAAACCCAGGGGAGGCGGGTGCAGTTTACTAGTTAATTAGTCCAGGGATGTGGTCCTTTCATGTGTAATTCAGAACAGGAACACCTGGTGTGCGGCACTTCAAAGCACGAGGGAGGAAAAAAGCCAAACAATGCAGGATAGGTCACAAAAGAAAGCAACAGCACAAGAACAAAAACTGTTTATATCTGACCTTCACCCTGCTGTAAATAAAGCAAGACGGTAGGGCCCCCTCCTCCCCGCCCAGGGAGAACAAACAGTTCTGGGCGCACTGGGGGAGTCGCCAAAAAAAAAAAAAAGAGACGGAGAGGGGGAAGAGAGAGACACGGTGGTAACTAATTGTTTTACAACCTAATTAAAAGGAAAACAGACAGCAAGATATAGATAGGGATATAATGATTTTAATCACGTTCTGATGTACAGAACCAAAAAAGACCGAGAAGGGAAACGCGATCCGGGCAGCACTGGGAGGCTGGCAGAAAGGCTAACTATCGCCAGGGGCCGGTTTGGTGCACCAAAATTCAAAGCTTATGACCAGATAATAACTTGGGTCAAGTTACAAGCTTCAGATTAGGAAGGAGCCAGGATGGTGTTTGGTCCCATGTATAAATGAAGATAGACAGATCTGCTTCTCCAAACCTGGACCAAATATTAGCAGCGTGCTCAAAAGTTTCTTGATCCCTTCCTGTAACTGCTATTGCACAGCGAAGCTCCTCTGTAGCATGCCCAAATCATGCTGAAACTGGAAGCAGATGCACCGTGATAAAACTTTTACAGTGCTTTACCTCATCAAACACAATGTAACTCATTAAACCTTGCATAGCAAAGAAGTAGGTGTTCTTTATGTTCTACAGAAGGAAAACAGATAGAGAGATTAATTTAGCAGCCATAAGCCACAGAACGATCAGTAGCAACGATCAGCCGTCTACCCAACTTCATCAGCAAGCTTGCTTCTCAGTCAACAAAAACACCAGAAGACAGCCAGGTCTTGCAATATGAGTATTATTTTATTGGATGGTGTTAGTACAGGGAAGTCTCCGAAGGGGATCCCTCCACAAGAGCAGAAGCATGTGTTTGGTGATGTAAGAATCTCAGATAAGTCTGGCGTCTTTCAAAAAAAAAAAAAAAAATTTAAAAAAAAATCCCAATTTCTGAAAGTATATTTGAACCAGATCCCTGTATTGTATTGGTGATTATTTTTTTCACTCATCACTAAGCTTGATGTAGCACAGTAAAGAAAGATGTTGTTATTTTCAAACACTGGACTGCAATTTAAAAAACATGATTTATTCCCTAATCTGCTGCTATCTTTCTGTGAGTCCTAGAGTAATTAAGCTCTCTGAGTCTCATTTTGCCATCTGTAAAAGAGAGAAGTGGTGCAGAAAAACTGGGTTTGTGGAAAATGCCCCACAGAAGGGAGGCATTAGTACCGATAAAAGCTCACTTATATTTAAATAGCAATTCCTACATTTCATAAACTATGGAAAGTTACGAAGCCCCCACATCTCGTTCTAAACTGCCGTCTGTTCCCCAAATAATTTAAACAAATTAAAAGAAGAAATGCCGCAACCAGGACCATTTTGCGAAACTTGCACTTGTGAGATACGGTTCTGGATAGGACAACAAATAACATTTGAAAACTCTGGACATAATGCACCATGTTAATATCAGGAACAGCATAAATGCCCTGTGTGGCCAACAGTTTGGGAAACTATGGGAACAAAAGAAAAATAATCCCTCCTCTTCTCTCCTCTTTTCCTTAAGAAATAACACAAACCATTTTTTTTCTTTTTCATAAGTAGAAAATGGGTATATTGGGCAACATGCATGAAAATATATTTCAAAATGGGCTTGGTGACAGTTGGGAATTAAACAAACTAATAAATAAAATTAGGCACATTTGGTGATTTCCCTCTGCTTACTTCTCTATCTTTTATACCCAGGCTGGGGACATAAATGTGGGAGTACTTTCTAGAATGAGCTTTTCGTAACAGCCTGAAGACCTCCCAAAGTGTTCATCTTCACCCATGCTCAGATGGGAAGGGTAAGCTCCCCTATTTTAAGAAAAATGTATGTTATTTAATGATCAGTGACCTCTCCGGAAGCTGTATTTGTCTTAATAAAACAAGGCCATCATTCAAGCTGCCACCTAGCAGGAGTTCAGTGCTGAAAGATGTTTTGGGGCTTTTTTCACATTGAGTTGGGGTTTTTTTGGTGGGTTTTTTAGTTGTTTGGCGGATGGGGATGAGTTTTGAAAAGAAGTATCATCAAGCATAAGCCTCATGAGTGTAGTGGCAATAAAATGAAATCTAAGATGACCACTTTTTTTTTTTTTTTTAGGTGAAGCCATTTGACAAAATATCATGATGCTCTGAGGTAGATACCTCCATGTACTTCTAGATATGACTCATGGGCACTACAAGACCAAAACCCGTATAAATTGCATCATCCTGAATTAGATGTCCATAAGACAAGCCACTCTTTCACCAATTCTCCCCCAAAATCATTCCTACTCCACTGTGCCTAGGACATGACTAGCATCACCTATGCATGCTAGTCAACGGGATGGCAGAGGAAACACTCCCTGGGCTCCTAATGACCTCCAGAAAATGAGGGCACAGCCCTACCATCCTCCTTAGGCACCTTGGGTAGCACAGCCAGCACAATTATCAGCCAAAAGGAATTCACAGACCTCAACCCCAGCCCCCTCATTCACAGCAAAAATGTGGAAAGACTGCTAGAAATGGGGCTGAGCTGCCACAGCAGTGCAGTGCGACTGCAAACCTATTTTCAGACATGACCAGTTGGAGGGCTCACTAACCAGCCATTTCATCTCGCTGATAAAAACTGTAAAATCTGGTCCCCAGGGTGTTTTGTTATGTACCTCTTTAACATGAATGCATTTACAGACCTCTAAAAGCAACAGGTAAGAGCAGGTGGAAAGCAGTTGGTCAGCTCCAAAACACCGAAGTTTTTTGCAGTCGCATAGCTCACAGATATCCTTGGCTAGTCCGTGTGAACAAGGGGAAATCTGTGTTAAATACTTAGGACTGTTAAACAACATGAGCCCCACAAGTGGTAGCAAACATTTAATTCCAAAGACAAGTAAGAGGGGAAGGAGAAAATAAAAGATGAGGGCAGTGAAAACTGAAAGAAACATTCACAGGTCATGGGATATTAGTGTACCTTGAGTTCTCACCAACTTGGGACCTCTCTAGGTGATTCTAGGTAAGGTAAACAGCTAACTAGCTACAGAAATGTATGCATATATATGCTGTATATATTCTACCTAGCCAAAATCTAAATATATCCAGCTGTTAAAACAGAATTGCAACATTTGCCTTTTTTTTTTTTTTTTTAAGATTTTCTGTTTCCAATTTGTAATTACAAGACTGCTCTTAAGTCTTGCTAAATAAGCCCAGACTCTGCCTTACCATTAAATTTGTCTCCTGTTGTGGTTCAAAATGAACTGGAAGCAAAAGGGACAATCTCTCGGTATTCTTGTCTCCCTGAATGCAGCAGCTCAGTACGGTGCAAGAAGAACATGCTCTCAAGAAGAAAGAGGTCTGAGCAGCGTTTCCTTAAAAGCAGCAAAGAGTGAATAAAAGGGCTTAGAGTGCCAGCTGACAGCAGTTAGGAGAGGTTTCTCCAGAGCAGGAATAAACTGAAGCCTTTCCTGGAAGGAAAGAAAAATGAAGACCTGAAGACATACCTCAAGAGTTGCATGTATTCTTGGCCAAGGAGTAATTCTCTTAACAATTTAGATTTTTTTTTTTTAGGTTATTTATTATGCTGGTGAAAGAGATGCTCTCTCTTTGTGCAATGCTTGACTTGCTTCAACTGGAAATAAAACCTTCACTGGTTGGGGGGGGGAGGGGGGGCGGGAGGGAAGAAAAAAAAAAAAAAAAAGAAAAAGGACATCTTCACAGGGAAGATTGAAGTTTTTCTGTTCTCTCTGGTCCCTTCTGACAGGACCCATCTGACTTCTACATTTCTATAACTCCCTGGAGAGTTAAAAGGTAGAGAAATAAGCCATTTTGGGTACAATTCACCTGGGCTGAAATAAGTGATATCCAAAGAGTTTGGGATCTCTGGACATGAATCATTCTCAATGAAATCTGATTTACACCAGTCCTCTTAGGAGCATATCCTCTTGTACAAGAACTCCCTGGACTCACTCATCCATACAATACCTCAAAGCCCTAGACTCCCTGAAGACATTTGCTAGGATGAAACCAGCAGCATTTTCCATTCTCTCCCAGCAGCTTCTAAGTCCCAGCTGAGCACCACTGAGCTGCAGTGGCTGTTAAGCATCCTCGCACAGAGCTGCTGGGGTCTTACCGGGCCAAGGTGTCCACCAGACACAGAGGGACTCCTGAGACCTAGGAACTCGAGTTATTCTTTGGTTCAAGGTAAACACCTACAAAACCCAAGCAGTTGCAAGCTCACAGGGTTTTGCACTATTTAGCTATTTTCAGCAACAGCTCAGATTGTAACCAGGACATTTATCAGAGCTAGCACACTATATTCTGGAGAAATAAATATTCCTAAACCATGGTATCTTCATATGCCAAGTACCTGCATCAACAAAACCTCTTCAGTGTCTTACAGGGAAGAGCAGCACCTTCTAAACCATTAGCACCCTTCAAGCTAGTGCAACTATGATAAGTCACTGGGAACAGAAGTAAGCACAGTGCTGTTTTATTTGTGGCACTTCTACTTCCTTTAATGTGTGCCTGATAAAATGTTTCCTAAGCATTGCCTTCAGTGTGTGTTTATCCCAAAGGGACCATTCCAGGAGGACAAAAAAATGCAGCACCCACTACTGCCAGGTTTGCCTTCAAAGCCATGAATACACACTTCATTCACTTGAATAAATTTCCTTTTTATCTAATACATCCAGTGATGCTTCAGGCTTCTGCTTGATGAACATGTCCTGCCTTTCAGCTGAAACTCTGAAACAGAAGTTAACTAAGAACAAAGTCACCCTCATAAAATATTTGTCATGAAAGCTCATGTTTCAACAAGAGGTGTGTTTTATTTTTAAATATTCTCATCATAAAAGACCACTAACTTTTGGGGCAGTCAGTCCCTAGAGGCTGAGAGGTGCTAAGTGCCTTCAACTGTCATTTATTTTGCTGAGAAAGAGAACACACTTAAACAGGACAGCTCTGCTTGTGTGCAGCCAAAATCGACACTTTTCCTCCACCTGTATCTTCATTAAAGGGGAAAAAGAAGTGAGGCTGAAGAGTACAAATAACGGTAGCTCACTTTCAGCTTTTACCGTTTGCAAAGTAATAGAGAGAGTCCCTCCCTCAGACCGACCAAAATAATTCCCACCCCATCTCCTGACACTGGGTCCACTGCTGCATGTGTGTCCCTGGCTAAGCAGCAGATTACACTCCCCACTCCTTTAAAGAGCACCCTGATAATATGCAGAGCTAAAATGTCAGAAGCTATTAGAAACTCTCAGACACACAATATATCTCCATCCCCACGTTTTCCCCTTACACTGTGCAACAACAGACAACAGGCATGCAAACTGCTCAGCTGCAACTGTTCCAAGTCGAATAATTACAACTTGTCAGAAAGAATTAATTTTCCCATTTCTCATAAAGATGTGTAAAAATTACCATGTTATTATACACTGACACTCTCTGGAGGCAGACACAAAATTTAATTTTGAATTCTTTCCGCATATTAAATTAAATCCATAAATAAGAGTTTAGGCATTCACTCGGAAGCATATGTTCATTGGGAGCGAAAGCCAACACGAGCCTGGCTGTAATGGTTGTTGTAATGTTTTAATAGCTCGCTTCTTCTAAGCACCAATAAATTTACATGATCATAACAGTCGTGGGCATACAAGAAGCCCATTACTGTCTGGGCACAGGCAGCAGCGTTAACAGGATGGAAAAATGGAAAGTGGGGGGGGGGAGGAACCCTTAAATAAAATTAGGCAACTGCACTTGTCAGCTGCTCCATGATTGAATTTTTAATATTGTGGTCAATTGGTCAAAACAAATAATGGGATAAAATATTTTAATGTATTTAAAACCTGCTTCTGTGGTTAACAGAGTTTATCTATCTCTTTCTGTATATGGCCTCAGACTTGCCAGGCTGCATTTCCACTCTGCAAGCACACAGACAGGAGGAAGGCTCGTCCTGCCATCCTCTCCCCCAGCTCCCGCTGCCCCGGACCCTACTACGAGGGCTGCAAAGGGTCCAGGCACAGCCCTGCCGCACTGCAAACCGCAAGCTGCTCTTGGCCAACGCTGGCCGACATTGAAACAAACTGCATGGGTAAAGGTGGATGGCGGTCAGCACCTGTCTGCCCTGAGGACGAGTGGAGAAGCAAGCCATGGCTCACCATCTCCTTTTGTCTCACCAAGACAATCCCAGTGTAACCCCACCGATTGATCCCGGACCCCACTGCAGGCCGGACCTGTACAAAACTGGCCTACGTACTTGTTCGCTTGGCTAAGGCTGCCTTTGGGTTACTTAACACAAGCGCAGGTGAGTGGGATATCTCCCCAATGCTCCCTCCTTTTTATATTTCTAATGATTTACCATTTAGGTACATTCATAAGTGAAGCTGAGTTTCCCAACAGGGCATTTAAATGTAATATATAGGTTAGCTGTAAACACGGGCTTCTGGAACTAGTTTTTAAATACGGGCAATGAAAGATAACTGCTAAGCTTAGGCTCTGCTCGAACTACCACACACTGTCTCTGCCTTTCTTACACGTACAGTCAGATGATTCTTTGAAACCTTAATTACTTTTAAAAAAACCCACGTTATCTCCAAACCTCTGCTCACCACCACCAAAACTGGGAATATATCTATTTGTAATGCATGTGTGTACAGTCGGTATACGTGCACAGCCGCACACCACCAGTGAATCACACTGCAGGATGGAAGGCAATCCAGCTCTTCAAAAAACCTGCGTGTATTACAAGTCTTCACAATATTTTCCTTCCTACCAGCATAGACAATACGTACAGAAGTCAGTATTATCTTTACAATCACGTATCTGTTCAAAATAAATTTGGAGGTAAGCAGTACTGAGACCCTTGCACACAGCAAAACTTACAGCCGCGGACAGCCAAGCACGTACCAACTGAACTCATACAACATTCCGAAAACTGCACTGAGAACCCATCTCCCCGTGAAGTCAACAGAAAGCTCTCAGTGGCCGTCTCGGGAGTTGGACACCTTCCTAAATTCTCAATCAGCTGCCTGACACTTCACTGATTTCCAGACCTCTAGCCCAGAGTATTCTGGTCTGTGACTCACTGAGGGACGAGCCAGCCTGGACCGTGGCATCGGACCTAGCTGCCACAGCGGGGAGGCGAGGCGAGCACCAGCAATCGCGCCTGGATCAGGCAAGAAGAGGCCAGCAGCACACAGGCATCCCTCACCAGTAGCATCACTCAGACCTTCACTTCTCAGAGAGAGTGAATCCAGCTGAGGTCAACTGCAAGCAAAAAGATTATTGTGCTTTGAAATCTGCTGGGTGATTTATAGCATGCAGCAGAAATTGGGGTTGTCAGTCTAATTTCTAGGAGATATCACCATAAATACTCTCTCAAGCAGACTGCTACAGGTGATGCTCATACTATCAATGCTGGTGCGCTGTCTGGCCTGCGGATGCTCCCACTGCTCAAATTTGCCAGAATTTCACCACACCAAGTTGAGTCTTTAATAATCAGAGATAATGGGATAGAGCAAAGGAGAGCCCAGCAGCAGTAAAGCGGGTTTGGTAAGGTTTAGAAAGTTCACCAGCAAGCAGTGATAGCTTTGTACAGACTCCGCAGTTACAGGCAGAGGTGATTCAGAAAACGAGTATGACAATAATATTTAAAAATAGCTCTTTGAAGCTGAGAAAAATTGGGGGTTTTTGGTGCTGCATTTTGACATTTTCTGTATTTTCAGTGTATTAGACAGGAGACTGAATTCTGATCCCAAAACTTTGCAGGAGCTTTTGAGAAAGTATCTTTTGGTGGTGTGGCAGTGCTAGTTCCAAAAAACCTGAGGCACCCATTTTTCACTTTTCATTGACTAATCTCATTCTTACTCAGAGATGCAGTGATTGAAATCCTTGTCACCAACTGTGTAGCAGCTTCTCTGAAATGAATCTGCGACTGCAGTCTAGATCCTAGTGGACGAAAAAAAAAAAAAAAATACCACCCCACAACCCAAAACTCCCTAAAGCACTTGGTATTAATTGGCCATCCTTGCTGGTGGTCTCGGGACAGAGGCCGTGGGCATGGAAAATGAGCAAGCTCCTGACCTTCTTCTGATCCTCTCCATGAGGGCTGAGACAATGACTGGGCTATGCACTGCCATTTCCTATTTAATTAAACGGCTAAATGGAAGATTTCCTCTGTGGCTAAATGGGAGGTTTCTTTTTCCAGTGCTGCTCTCAGTCTACTAACTCTCGCAGTCACTTAAGTTGACTGTAACATTTAAAGGAAATAATTCCCCCCTTCGGTTTTCCTAGCACAAAGGAAAGAACACTGCACCAGTACTGCAGCTCAATTTATGTAGAGAGAAATTTATACATATGTCTTTCAATTTGCATCATTCTTTTCTTTTTAAAGGGACAACTCATGTCATTATTCCCTTTAAAATATACGATACCTTTACCTCTAATCCCACTGTAGAAAGAACTTCTTAAAGGTGAGAAAAAGTTGCTTCCATGTAAGATGTACAAACTTCAGCTACCTGATGGTGATGATATATGCACTTTATATAATACATATATGTGGAAAACAGCCTTGATGTGACAGCTGAGTCCTGAGGCATCATAGTAGTCGCTCTGCGTTTGAAAGACAGCTTCTCTACCAAACCACTCAAACAGTAAAATGAACACAATATACTCTCCAGCTAGAACTATGCCCTTAAGCTTCAGTTGGAAGAGGAAAAGAAAACTTCTCATTGAAGTCTATTTTAATTAGGACTGCAGAGAACCAGTTTGAATGAAAGCCTGCTTCCCTGCACCTCCCCCCCCCCCCCTTTTTTTTTTTTCCTTTTTTGAAACCCAAGCTAGAGTTTAAAAAATTCTCGGGTAGGGGTAAAAACCAAGTGAAAAGCCGAAGTAAATGTGCATTTGAAGGTCCTTTAGCTGAAGAAATTCCCCATAAAAACTTGGATTTAAGGATGACAAAGAAAGGATGGGTTCTTATATTCAGTCTGCTTCTCCCATATGATCTGCAGACTGGCTCTGTCATAAAAGCTAGAAAACACTAAACAAGTTATACAGCATTTGCTTAACTGACAAAATATTCACTGATTATTACTGCCATTAGCCTGTTCTTTTTGATTTCCCTATGTATTTGTTTCTCAGAATTTTGGATGTTTAGTATCCTGACATGATGTGTCTCCAAAGCTTTGTCAGATGCTATCTTTCCAGATTAAATACATGCAGAAGGAAATGCTGTATATTTGCCTGTGACAAGTGACTTGTTTAACGATGGACTTCCAGGAAGGTCACAGAACCTGCATCCACCTGTGTATGTGATAACAGCTCTGTGGTACCTGACTGTCTCCACTCATGATAGATTTAATAATTAAAAAAAGTTTGAATCCCGGCACAAATAGCTGGAAAGCAGGCGTCACGCACGTTGCTTGCACCCACCTGCCAGCGTTCCTGGTTGTCTGGAACACCCTCAACCCTTTCAAGCGAGGGGGCTTTTCCTATTTCCCTGACTGCCTGGGGTATCAACTTACCCTATGTGTCTCAGGGCCATATGCTGTTACTGTAAATACATGGATCTTGGATCAAAGATTCTGAGGTTTTTTTCTGGACAAGGGGAATACAAAGCCTATTTAAGCAGATGCCAAAAATTATTTTGAAACAACAATGCTGCAGAATTCAGTATGGAGGCAAAACAAGAGAGCTTCAGTACCAATCCAGCGCAGGCATAAGGAAACCGTAATCATATCTAATTAGAGTTAAAATAATGTTTCCCTTTGAAATGTTTAATTAGCTCTGTTTTATTACATAAACATTCTTGATGCAGAGCATACTGAGCTAGAAGAGTCTGATGAGTTAAACAGTGCAAAGTGCTCAGGCGCCCAGTGTGGGGCAAAACCTGACAAGGAGTGGCTGTTGTTACCAGATGTCTGGACCATCAGTGGAACCATGATGCTTGCTGCAAACAGCAGGCTATCATTTCAACCTTTGTTGCCTCTACTGAAGCCTCCCATCGCGCTTTCAATTTAACAGCATCACAAGGAGACAAAGAAATTTCTTACAATATGCCTTTCAGTTCAGAGACAAATCCCATTTAAACTTGTTCAACCTCTCATAACGTATTAGTTATTGTTGCCAGTCTGCATGTCCTCTGGCAACACACGACTTGTTCTCAAGGAGGGAAGCTTTTTCTTCCCCCCCCCCCCCCCTCTTTTTTTTTTTTTTTTTTTTTTTATTCTTGCCCTTCAGTTTGATAAAGCAAGACCAGATTTACTGGCAAACTTACAGCACGCTTGTCACAAGCTTGCAGCAAATTTAATTAACCTTATTACAAATATGGTTTTCTTGAAGATTACATCACAATCTGGTTTCACATCGCCTGCTGCTGATTCAACATATTCTGTGCTTTGGAGAATATGTTCATTTTCTGAAAAAGGTCAAAATGTTAAAATATCTAAAACTTCACTATTTCTTCTGAGTTCCTGTTCAAATGTTGTGGTGTACCAACACTTACAAGCAGTGTTGTTCTCTTGCTGCGTGCCAATTGTAGACAGGTTTACTTCACAATACGGTTTACATCCCTTTAACAACAGGGATGGCCAGATGATGGAAAATTTGCTGCTAGTTTAACCCCTCATAAGCCCACTGGGACAAAATCGCTAGAAATGCATAACTAGAATGAGCTTCTGCCCAGTGAGCTAAAAGTTACCAGAATTTGGAGTTTCAGCTTCGTAAGGACAGAGTTAAAGTATTACTTTTGCTCCTGAACATTAAGAGCGAAGATGCATTAATTGGTTTAGGTTAGCAAAATAAATTAATAACATTTTACAGTCAGTACTAGTTTTTAAACCCTGAAATGTTTTGTTACAGCATTTTTGGTCCCAGTTTCCAGAAACTGGAACAAGAAATTTCCTGTGACAGAAAATGTTGGAATAAGATTTCTATCAGCGTACTTCAAACTCTGAAGAGCTGGATAAAAAAAATCTTGATTGCTTCCTTGAACTATACCTGAATTTCGAACCTTTAACTATTCGCGCAGCCTGAGTTAGTCTCCTTGAAAGTACATGCTCTCAGCTAAAACTCTGGGAGACAGATGAGCCCTTACATGTTTATTTTTTCATTTAATGTCTAGGGGAGGAATGCCCTTGTCCATATTCATGTAATAACAAAGCAAGACTTCACAGTCTGAAATTCTGTTACGGCGTGGGTGGAAGCAGAGGAAAAAAGTCACCGCATCTGTACTAAAATCCTCTTTAATAAAGCACAAAGAGAGAGGAGGGTGTAAAACAAAGACACCTTTGCTAATCACTAACTCTGTAATTCTATTAGCACACAGGTGTTACCAGATCAGTGGGCAGTGGATGCAAAAGAAGATTATGCAGAAAAAAACAAAGCAAACATTAGTACAATAGCAGTGATCTAAAACCTTGGCATATTCAATAACGTTATGGCTCCCACACACCCTACAGATAAGGTGGCTGACCAACACAGCACAAGTGCATCAAAGGCGCTCCATGAAAAGCAGCTATGCTCTGGAGAAGACAATCTGCAATAGTAGAGGGTCGAAACATGCAGCTATTGTGTATCAGCTTTTGTAGGATACCAAGGTGCTGACTCCCACATGACAAAGGGTGCTTTCTGCATTTATGTCTATGTGTACATAATATATATTTGGTATTATTTTACTTTTATATGCTTAAACAGAGAGGTTTGAAAACTCAAGTGAGAACACTCGTGAAAGAAAGACAAAAAGGGTCTGCCTACCAAGGTCGTTTTTTTTCCCTGCAAGAGAAAAATAAAACAAAACAAGCAAAACTCTCCATCCCGTTCCAATAACCAAAACCTTTCACACCGTTCTGCTAAACTTAATTAATCTGCAGGTCATTCTAACACTGCCATGCATGGAGGTTGTGCATTATTTTATTGATTCACTTCAAAACTAGCACAATACAAGTGTTAAATCGTTTAAACAGAACTTAAGTCCTTGACTCTCTCAGGAAGGTACATACCATTAGGGACATTTTTTGAAACTTTCTGGAAAACATCCAAAGAACTAATTAGGAAATGGACAAGTCAACTAAAGAAGATGCTCTACGGGGCCTCTTACTCAAGAACAACCTAGAAATGGTCAAGGGGAACCTTGGCCATAGTGATTGTGATATTCAGGATTTTAAGCTTCACAGAGGAGAGAGGAATACATACCAGAATCACTGTCTTGGACCTCAGGAAAGCAGATTTCGGCTTGCTCAGCGATCTGCTCGTCAGGATCCAAGGGAGATCGTCCTGAAAAGCAAAGGGGCTCAAGGAGAGCCACTTGATTTCTAAACAACCACCTCCCCAAAACACAGATAGTCTGTTCCTCTGTGCAGAAGGCCAAGCACAGGTGAACAGAGAAATCTTCAGCTAGCTCAAACACAAGAAGTTGTCTATAGATAATGGAAGAATGTACACAGGAACAATAGAGACGTTGCCTGAGCACACAGGGAGGGAGTTAGAAATGTAAGAGCTCAAAGAGCTCAGGTGGAGGTGGAACTAGCAAAGGATGTGAAAAGCAGTAAGAAGAGCTTCTGTAAGTACCTCAGCAGCAAAAGGAAGGGTAAGGGAGTATGGTCCCATTGCTGAGAGGGGTAGAGGAGCTAGTGACACAGGGCATGGACAAGACTGAGGTACTCGACCCATTTTTTGCCTCATTTTCACTGGAAATGTTTGCCCTCAGACCTCCCAGGTCTCCAAGCCCACTTGCAGTCTGTGAGTGTAAAGTAGTGCCCACAGCAGACAAAAGTCATGTTCAGGATCGCTTAAGCCAATGGGACACGTGCAGTAGGACCAGACAAGCTCCATCTGAGGGAGGTTGGCTGATATTACATCAAGGTCCGGCTGTATCATCCCTGAAGCATCAGGACAACTGGGGAACGTAGGTGGCAAGCTGAGTGTGAGCCAGCATGGCCCTGGCTGCAAAGTCAGCCAACAGCCTCCCGGGGCTGTGCAAACAGGAGCCACCAGCAAGCACTTTTTGTGGGACCCCACCTGAAGCACTGTGTCCAGCCTCAGGCTTCCCAGCACAAGACATGGACACACTGGAGTGAGTCGAGTGAAGGGCTGCCAAGGCGGTTGGGCACTGGAGCACCCAGCACGCGAGGAGAGGCTCAGGGAACAGGGTCTGTTCAGCATGAAGACCAGAAGGCAAAGGGAAGCCTGGAGGCAGAGTTGCTGCTTAAAACTACTCAGTGTGAGGGGAGAGAGAAGGCAATGTCAGAGTTTTCTCAGAGCCACACAGCAATAAGACAGGAGGCAACAGAAGTGCCAGTCAGGTATGACAGTTGGGGTTTTTTTGTTTGTTTGTTGTTTGTTTTTTGGGTTTTTTTACCAGAAGGGTGGTCAGATACTGGCATAGGTGACCAGAGAGGTTGTGGAGTCTCCATCTTTGCAGACATTGAAAACCCAGCTGGACAAAACCCTGAACAACCTGCTGTAGGAGGTGGGACAAGGTGATCTCCAGAGGTCCCTTTCAACCTAAGTTATTTCATAATGTATGGCTGCATGAAATGTGAATCAGATTAGTCTCGTGGCACTTAAAGACATCACAGAAATATTCCATACTTAACTGAATTGGTTTGGATTCTTTGCACAGTTCCTAATAGCTCCGACATTGAGTGATTTACTTTGTGTATTTTTACTTCTATTTCTAGTACAGGTGAGACCACCTGATTATTTGCTCAGATGCTACATGCCTTATACTGCTGCTGTACACCAAACATCCTGTTCAAAACAGGCTAACCTGTATACCATCCCAGCATTTCAAACTAATTTACTGCTGCTTGCTTTTCATCCATGCATTGGCCACACAGGTTATATACCAGAAATCTTTCTTTGGGAGCCTGTGGCAGCTTAGCAAAGCTTTCCCCCTTCTAACATGCTTCCTTTTCTGAAAGCCCCTAAACATCATAGGAGAGAATTGCACTTTCATAACAGTTAAATCCTGTTTAGATATATGGATGGTTTTGAGAAGAATATTTGCTGGAATGAGTGCTTCACGCTTTTCCCTTCACAGTCCCTGTAAATCCACAAAGCTTTATGCAAACAGGATAGGCATAGGAAGGTGTCTGGAAACTTGAGAACACAAGGGAGTTCACTACATTAATCCTGCTTCCTTCATGGGACTTTCTGAGACCTTCTTCCTCCTCCTTGCTCCCTTCCAGGCAGTCTGACAGAGGGGAACTGAAGCAAACAGAATAAATTAACTGAAGGAAACAATCACTGCCCATAGGCTTAGGGTGCAAACAGGATAGGCATAGGAAGGTGTCTGGAAACTTGAGAACACAAGGGAGTTCACTACATTAATCCTGCTTCCTTCATGGGACTTTCTGAGACCTTCTTCCTCCTCCTTGCTCCCTTCCAGGCAGTCTGACAGAGGGGAACTGAAGCAAACAGAATAAATTAACTGAAGGAAACAATCACCGCCCATAGGCTTGGGGTTCCCCCCTCCTTTTGGGGGCGGCATGGGGGTTGGGGGGCATGCAGGAAGGGAGGAGGAGGGAGGGAGACTTTTTCTCTCATTAGTAATAATTCTATACAGTGCTTTGGGGTGCTAGAGAATGAAAGGTACCATATATAAAGGCTTCATATTATTAAAAAAACACTAACATCACATCCAAAAGAAATGCTTTAAGATTTATACCATTTCTGAACTCTCAACTCTTGGGACACAACTGGAGACCTTTAGATGATTTGCCCACTACTACTACTGTTACCAAAATTCCTAAGAGGAAAGACAAGACTGCTACTGATCGCATATATAATAGCAAAACCTGAAAGCTTTATAGCGGCCAGCTCTCTTATCACAATCCTCCATGGACAAAACACCTGTTTATGCTGGCAACAAATGAAAAAACACATTTCTCTTGTTTAGTAGGTCCATGTATTATTACAGTACATAAGAGACCTGCACACATTTTTTCTCAAAATTCTCAAATTTAGCTGAGCAGGGAATAGGTTTCCCATCCTTGAGAAAAACTGTGCTATTTCAAACTATTGAACTTGACATATTCCAACAGAAGCGTATGGTTTCATTAGAAAAATTCCAGAGGAAAGTAAGTTTTACAGATGAAAAAAATTGTGACTGGCTCTAAACTTTAACCTTAAACTGTCTTAGATATGGACACTGCAGTGATTATATCTGCACTGACACATTTCTATGTGGAAGTGGAAATTCTTAGGAAGTATGCAAGCAGTCTTTCATAACTTTTTAATAGCTAGCTGAATTGAAGGTACAGAAGAGATGAATTGGAATTTTCAGTGAGTGTACATAGCAATTCCAAAAGTATTATTCAAATTCATGGTCATCAACCAGAAACAGGAAATCTAAGACAAAGCACTGTCTTTGGTTAAATGTCTCAGGTCATATAACAACCATCAAAAATAATAAAAAAAAAATATCCAAACCGCCACCAACAAATCCAAAAACAAAACACAAAACAAAAACAAAATTAAAAAAAACCAAACAAACACACATAAACCAAATAAAAAAAAACAAAAAACAAAAAACAAAAAACACCACACCAAACATCTGATGAGAGACCAGAGATCTCATGACAAAGACCAGCTAGGAAATCTTCTGCCCAAATGTGGTGGGTTGACCTTGGCTGGGTGCCAGGTGCCCACCAAGTCACTCTGTCACTCCCCTCCTCAGCAGGACAGGGTGAGGGGAGAAAATGGAAAAAA
>KL287542.1:35422-56155 GCA_000699545.1 Podiceps cristatus | reverse complement strand
GGGGGTGGTGTTTGGTGGTTTTGTTTGTTTGTTTGTTTTGGTTTTGGTTGGGTTTTTTTATCCATTGGACTACCAGGAAGAAGGGGAAAAAAAATGAAAAACCACACACATCTGTTCTTGACTGGGACATCTAAGTGTGTGTGGGGGTGTACTACTTTAGATTGTTAGATGTAGATAGTATGGGATCCTTCCTGAATGGACTGATGACTGTTTTGATCCTTTTGGTTTAAGGAAGTAAGGCAGTCTTATGCTATGTAGTACTGGTTCTTCAAGGAAACTGTTTCCAGAGGGATTGTACTCAAACCTACTAGATTGCCGATTACTGAACAAGTACTATGCGACTGAAGTACTAGTTGCATAAATTCTTGTGCTTGATTACAACAAAATTCTCCATGATCTTGAGTTATGAGGGGTTTAATTTTATTTTTAATAAAAATAGTTGGGTGAATTGGGCAAAAACACTCATTGTAGGGTGCTACACAAATGGGTGCCATAAGGGTGGATATTGCAGGTTTTCTGTAGTAAAATACTGATGTTCAGTAAGTAATTTTTACTGCAGTTATTTTTACTAAAGCAAATCTCCAAAAATTGGAGAGTACTCGCTGAATTTACTAGATCAGAGCTTAACAGAATTGATTTTGTAAGCTGAACTTAAAATATTTAAACAACGTTTAATATACCTGTGAATATTGATGCCTTTAGATTTGTCTGTTCTGAATGTACCATACATATTTTTAAAACTTGTGCTTCTGTCAGGTGCTATCCAACAAACATGTGGCTCCAGACCATTTGTTACAAATTTGCAAGCGTATTGGCCCTATACTGGATAAGGAGATACCACCCAGCATTTCGAGAGTGAATTCTTTACTTGGAGCAGGGAGACAGTCATTGTTACGTACGGCAAAAGGTATGGTTTGTTTATTATTTGAAATGGGTGCGATACATTTTCATAAGTACATAGTGAAGACTTTTGGAATACTTAAGTGGTGAGCTTTTACCAAAATCGTCCCTCACTTCTGTCATTAATCAACCAAAGCACCAGTGATCTGTGTATTAATGGTATAACTATGTCTTGATTGTTGTGAAGAGAAGGTTTTCAGTTGCATCACAAACATTACTGTTACTCTGTGTGCTGGAGCTGCTGAACATGGCCCCTTTTCAGTGTTACTGCAATATAATCCACAGCCACAGATGCTACTTCTCTAGCATCTCCCAACACTCCCAGTAGTGTATTGACCCCTGTTGGTTTTGAATGCGTTAGCTGTTGTACATTCTTCAGGGCAAATGTGAGACAGTAACACTAGTTTTCTGAAAGTTTTCTTGGTTGATGCAAATGCCATCAAAATTAGTACTTGTGATTTATGCACATACGCAGGAAAAAAGTCCTTGCCTGTAACTTAAAGGGAATTATTAGCAATGTGTAAGTGCATACTTTATTTGATAGAGTAGATTTTAGCTTTAGACTTATCTCTTTGAATGTTTCTGGGAGGGGGCATGTTCATGTGTTTGAATAAAGTTCTTGTTGGGTAACCAGATGCTGTGATGTGGGACTGGTTTATGGGATACTATTGTGTTTTCGGTTACTTGTCTTAACTACTTCAAAAGATACACACTGAATGACAGTGACTCTCTATCCTGATGATAAAGATTGCAATTGTTTTAGCGTAAGTGTGTAAAAATAACTGTAAGTGTGGAACTTTTTTTTTCTTTTTACAAGTCACAGAATTGTCAGGTTGGAAGGGACCTCTTGAGATTATCTACTTATATAATTTCATGCTGATAAATACTCAATAAATAATTACAATATTTATAAATAAACATTTGTGAAAATGTTCAAAATCTTAAATGCTTTGCACTGAGAATGAGTAGGAAAAATTCAGTTTTCATTGAACTACCAGAAAGAAGGGGAAAAAAATAATCAAAACCCACACACATCTGTTCTTGACTGAGACCTCTTAAGTGTGTGGAGGGACGTATTTTTTTAGATTGTTAGATGTGGATAAGTTAGTTTTGTGTTATGTGAATGGCAGGGGTTTCAAAGTTTGGTGGTTGTTTGTTTTTCCTCCTTCTATTACCATATTAAATGGATTTTTCTCTCTGATACTACACTGTTCATGAAAAGTCTTGGGGCATTTTGTGTTCCTATTTTTTTAGTAGTACTGTGTTTCAGACCACCTATAGGTATGTTCTTTACCGTGTTTTGGAACTGCAATTCTCTTGGCATTTTTAACACTTACTTATGAAAAATTGCAACCAATTGGTTTCAAAGATTGCAGGAACACTGTTTGGAAGGGCTCTGCATTTGCTGCTCTTCATAGAGGAAGACCTCCTGAAATTCCTGTGAACTATGGCACGCCACCAAATCTTGGTAAGCTTTTTTCAACATTCATCACTGTCACTGCTGCTGCGAGTGTATGATGTCTATCTTGATACTGGCCTTCCTAAAAACACTGAAAATTGCACCTCAGAACTGCATCTGGAAGCTTATCTGGAGAACTTCATATGACTCCACTGGAGTTATGTATTGGGTACAAAGGTCTCCTCACAGCACTAGTGAGACAGTAGCCTCTAGGTGACATCATCTTCTTTTACAAAGCCCCCGTATTAAGTAGATAAACCTGCAGAAAATAGAAATTATTCTCCTTTGGATAGAAGGAATCTTGTATGATTTAAAGTATAAAAAGCCATGGGAAAATAAAGATAGCATTTGGCACTTTTTATTTAGAGACTGAAGTTTTGATGGGAGCAAGTTTAAAATACTGTCTTGGTTTTATAAATAGAGAAAATTGCAAATATCAAAAAAACCTGACTTTATGAAACCTGAAAGCAATTCTAGTAAGTAATATATTAATGGAAGTTAAATAAAATAATGTTTTAAAATAGACCTGTTTTAAACATCAGTACATTCATTCTTTGATTTCTTTGTGTTCTAGTGGAAGTACTTCGAGCAAAACAATTAACTGGATATGCAAAGTTCAGTACTTCATTTCCAGGAAGTATGTATCAGCACATCAAGATGCACAGGCGGATTCTTGGCCATCTTTCTTCTGTATATTGTGTTGCATTTGATAGGACTGGACATAGAATATTTACTGTGAGTTGATGAAATAGATACGAATCTGAATATAATTCTAGATGGATGCAAGGAAGAGAACTTTGAAATGGATGTTATACTAAGACTTCTGGAGATGAACATTAGTACTGTTAAAATGTAACTGATTAGCTTCATTGCCGTGCTTAAGTAGAATAATTCGATGTAATTAAAGGTTGGAAGCGTGTAAGAAATTGTTGTACTTAGTATCTGTTTGAGTGTTGACATTGATGTAGGAGCTTTATTCAGTGATGTAGTTCAATGTTAAGCATGTTTCATGTTCTTTACAAAGAGGCAGAGAAGAGGTTGCTTTTACAGAACAGTAGTTTCATTGGCCCTTGTCATTACTGTAAGGAATTCCCTCAAACTTATTCCAGTCTTTTTGCATTGCATGGTGTAGATCTGTGTTGATAATCCTGAATCGTAAGTGAACGTTGGGTTTTTAACGTTGGTCGTATGACTTAGTTCTTTCAGCTTAAGTTTTAAATAGAAGTGTAATTTACCAAGCTGTGGGAAAACGTAGGTTTTTTAAAGGAAACCGAAAACTTTATTCTGAATGTCTTTGAAAATCCTTGCTGAGCATAATAAATATTTCTTTCTAGGGCTCAGATGACTGTTTGGTAAAGATTTGGTCAACTCATAATGGCAGGTTATTTGCCACGTTACGAGGACATTCAGCAGAGATTTCTGATATGGCTGTCAATTATGAAAACACTATGATTGCAGCGGGAAGCTGTGACAAAATGATCAGAGTGTGGTGTCTGAGAACTTGCGCACCAGTTGCAGTCCTCCATGGACACACAGGGTCCATTACCTCATTACAGGTATGTGGGTTTTTTTAAGTGTTTCTACATATTGAAGCACAAATAATGTAGATAGATTGTAAGAAACAGCCAGTCCACAAAACGCAAAGATGTTTCACTTGACAGTGTGGTATCGAAAGGTTGAAGGTATTCTAATCAAATAGTAGAAAACAAATAATTTTGGGGAAAAAAAAAAAAAAAGATGGTGTTGCACCTGATTTGAAAAGTTAAGAGGCTGCTTTAGTAGTAGTATTTAGATTGATGGGATACCCTAAGATTAAGTAGCTACCATATTGGTAAGAAATAACCAGTTTCCTGGTTAAAAAAAAAAAAAAAAAATCCTTGCCTTCCTGAAATTCCTGAATATTTAACTGAAGATAATGACAGGAATCCTTCTTCAAAAAAAAAAAAAAAAAAGGATCTCTACCCTTAATATTTGAGCTGTTAGAACCAAAGAGAATTTCTGGGACATACTGTGTCCTCCTAGTGTCTGTTACTGGAGATGTGATATTCTGGTTTATGTGGGTGAGTGTTCTGATCCAGTATGTGATTCTTACAACTTCTGTAATAGGTGTGTTTGTCTTAATCTCAAAAATGTAAGTTATTTAAAAAATGTAAAGATGTTTAGTGTAATACTGTGATTAACTTTGAAGGCATTCTGATACTTTGTGCTATTGGTAGACTTTTGGATTCAATCTCACTTTGGTCTTCGTAATTTAATTCCTTATTTAACAGATGACTAGTAGCTCATTGTCCAGATTTGCTGTATTTTCCAATGAGACAAACAGGCTTACGTTGAGGGGTGAAGAGTGACTACCTGCTAGCTTGTGAAGTTCAATACAAAAAAATAATTCTGCAGATTTCTCAAAAATGCTGCCTCTGAGACTAATCTTAATATTTGCAGAGTTTGTGTGTCATTCGTTGCATTTTTTTGTTTCTTTGCTTTTTAATGGCAAAACACTTACTTCTGGTGTTCCTTTTATTCTTGTATGGTGGATTTTTCTTTTAATCATTCTTGACAATACTATAATTGCAATATGTACAACTTATATGTCTGTTTCCAATGGTAGTGCTGGTAATTGATGAACAATTTCATCAACTTGCGTTCTGTAATGTTTTCTGAAGGGTAGCTCTGTGCATAGCAATAAATCCATGTCTTGAAGTACGTGTGAGGACTTCCTATAAATTTATAGGGTGATGCTGGGTTACACATATTTGGGCTGTCTCATAACTGATGCTCTGCTTAATTATAGAACTTTAAAAGTAAGCCTGTCTAGTAAAACTTTCTTGCATTTTTTTTTCCTTTTTTTTTTTTTTTTTTTCCAGTTTGCTCTGCTCATTATTTCATTCATTGACCAAATTTTTAATGAATGGTTGTGGTTAGTTAAGACTTCAGAAACAAAGCAGGGATTGAATTGGTTTTATATAAATGCAAAAATTGAAACATAGACTACAAACTTATTTTAAAATACAGGAGATGTTATTTTGTAAACACTAAAAATAACATTGACAACTGCTTTAGCAGTTTTTGTTAAAAATACAAAGTAAATCAACGTTTTACATTAATGTTTTTAGAAGTTCATTAACAGTTGTTTAATATCTCTTTTGTACATGTCTGATTTTACTTTCTTCTCTTTAGTTTAGTCCAATGGTGAAAGGCTCCATGCGATACATGGTCTCTACTGGTGCAGATGGAACTGTTTGCTTTTGGCAATGGGATGCAGATTCCATGAAATTCAAGTATGTAAATGGGTTGCTGATTAATTCTATGCCAAACTATGCTCGATTAAAATAAGTTGTGTGCTCTTAAGTAGCTAAAAAAAATTGGGGGTTTTGTGATAATAAAGTTATGGAGATAATCTATGATATAAATATTTTGAAGTACCATCACTTACTCTATACTTTACATATTTATGTTATTCCATTGTCCTGGGAGATTAGTCGGGAAATGTATTAGCTTCTTACTGTAGTAAAAGTACAAAGGTAGGACAACTAGAATTGCTGCAAGCATGAATATGTTGGAACAGTACAATAAAGCTTTTTGTTTGTGTTGCGTTTTCAACAGTCCTGTAGTTTTAGGATGTCTCTTGAAGAACTTGCATGCGAAGTATGTTCAGGATAGCTTTTTAAATGTTCTGTATGTGATTGCTGTTTATTTAAAAAAAAAAAAAAAAGAGACTACAGAGATATGAGATGATCAGTTGGTACCTAGTATTGTGCCTTATAATGGTAATTGGTGTGAAATGATCCATTTTACATTAAAGTGGCTATTTTTTTTTTAAAAGTATTTTAGAAAGCAGAAGATTATTTTGCTCTTTAATTCAAACTTGTGATCTTAAGGTAGTAAGATCTACTGACTTATGTTGAAGGCCTCAACATTTCCTTTGATAAACAGAATAGCAGTAGAATAATGAGTAGAAACCTATAATGCTTGTCAGTGACACAGTTTGCTGGATTTTCCCTTAATGTAGTTCTTAGTAGCTGCTTTCTGTGAGATTATGGCCATGTGACCTGGAAGAGTGTGTATGTGACTTCCAGAACAGGAAAACAGTCTCTCAAATGGCTGTGTGCACAGTGTTGCAAAACTTCAATTTACTTCTGTAAAATGTTATGGTTTAGCACAGCATTGTACAGTAATGGTCTTTGGGCCTTGTTTCATGTACTGTTGGTGGTTTGTAATGTGAGGGCAAGAGTTCTTCATGGATATGGAGGGGGTAAATCATAGTTACTGAAGGACGAGAGAGAATAAACATTCTTTGGCATATCATGTTATCTTTGCTAGGAAATAGCATCTTGCAGAAAAAGTCATAAGCTGTGTGGGCTTCAAATATCATTTGTATATGAGTGTACGGTAATTTTGAAAAGGAAGCCTTGTTGCTCATCCTCCTGCACAAGATTTACAGGTGTTACTGTATGTATTTAAGAAGTACCTGTTATGTAGATGTTTGAAGAACAGTATCTTTATGTTTTGAAGTGTTGATAAAAGCCGAGTTTTGTGTGGTATGTCCTGTTTCAAGCATCTTTTCTTTTTAAGCAATCGGCCAGTGAAATTCACAGAGAAACCTAGACCAGGGGTTCAGATGCTTTGTTCTTCATTCAGTGTAGGTAAGTTGTGTACAGATTGAGTTTAGCATTGTGGTTTCTCTTCTTTATTCATAAGTAGTTATTATAATACTCTGATTGTGACAGCTTTTGTGACAAAACCATTAGCTATGTAGTAATTGTACATATGTGTATTGTTAGCCTATGACATAAATAATACGACTTGCCTTAGCTAACAGTGAAAGACCGATGAACTAAGTGATACTATTTTTCGTTTGCCCTTATTTACAGAAGTAAAAACCACCTGATGCTTGTTTACTTTTCACCCATTTTTACTAGAGTTTTGTTTTGTTTAACCCCTTAGTGTAATGTCAGGGATTTGCAAAATTAGTTCTCTAAGGTACGACAGTCAACAGCAGTGGTTACTGCCAAAGCCCTTCATTCAGTGCAGTTGTATGCAGGGATAGTCATAAAGATCCCTTCTTTCTTAAGAATCTGTAAATGTATCTATAAATGTGCTTCACTCCTGGCTTGTCTTTCATTCTAATCATGTGGGTGATTTCTGGGAAGGGTTACTGGTACCTGAGAGCATGAATATTAGCAGAAACTTGGGAATTTCAGAAATAAAATGCAGACCAAAATTTAGATTGTTAACATTGTGAGGATATAGCCTTGGGTTGTGTTTTGGGTTTGGGCTTTTTGGGGGGTTTGTTTTTGGGTTTTTTATTTTGATGGCGCTTACAGGTGCCAAGAGACAGATCTTAATATTGCTGCCACCACAGCTAAATGTGAGTGTGGTTATACTGCTTTACTTACATTTCTCCACAGTTTTGAAGCAATTCGCATGCCACAAATGAGACGTGCTACCGTGAAAGAGTCATCTAGATAATTCACATTATGACCTAGCTATGTTCCCCATAATCAAAGGCTTTTGTATGCAATTAGTAGTGTTAGATGTTTCAGCATTCCCCTAGTTAATATATTGTAAAATCTTTGTAAGATGCAGTGCGACTTTATTTTTACTATGACTGAGAGAGTTTTCTGGTGCAAGGGGCATTTCCTTACACATCTTTATGTCAGTGGAAGAGCATAAAAAAATGTGACACACTTCAGACTACTACTTTTTTTTTTAAACTAGGCATCTGAGAAATGTTGGTGATCTATTTTAATTTCTCATACTGTAGCTTAATTGTTATTTTTTTACAGGTGGTATGTTTTTAGCAACTGGCAGCACTGACCATGTAATCAGGATGTATTTTTTTGGCTCTGAAACACCCGAGAAAATAGCTGAATTGGAAAGTCATGCTGTAAGTAAGATTGGTAAACCTAATAATTAGTCTCTTCAAGCAGTACTGAAGTTGCAAGTTAATGTTGTTAGTGGGTTTGTAGCAGAGTTTTTTTTACTGAATATTTTTAGAACTTATGCAGAATTTCAACCAATCATCTCGTGTGACTTGACCATTTTAAAGGCTGGAATGTATCAAGATGATACTTAGAATTCTGTCTTTTCAACTGGATGCCATACATTTCTCTAATTTTAAAGCGTGTGATATGCTGTGTTCCTTCCCTCTGATGCAAGGGTGCCTACCACCCACATGCTACATGCTGTATACAGCAAGCAGATAGGCTCAGAATGTGGATTTCATTACTCAAGTTATTTACCATTTGACACCTTTTGTGTTAAATCTTTAAATGGGATTGAGTGTTCAGAATTTTGCTTCTGTTCATCTGGACCCTTATTCACGTTTTCAGTGGCTGTGCAAGCTACTTCCTAAGTAATAAGTCACCTTGCTGGTTTAGCGTTGTTTCCCCACGTGCTTTTTGTAATGTATGATGTCTGTCTTTACTTGCTTTCTTGATATATCTGATAACTGTTAGGAAAAGAACTTAGATAAAATACTTCTATTTTTTATTTGTGTACCTTAGTCTAGCGGACTCTGTCTTCTAAGGAATCTAAGGGGAACTTGGCTTATGTTCATGTGCTGAAGGTTGTCTTTTTTTTTTTTTCCTTCCCCAGCACTTGATGTGTGAAGACTCTCTAGTTTTACTCTAGAGAATTTAGATTTAGTTGAACCCTGAAAGCTCTTTCAAGGGCAGCTCTTCAAATACTCATCTTCATTTTGTTTGCCTTAATATGTTTTCTCTAACACTGAATCTGACTTTAACCATTCATGTCATAGTGGTAAGGCTTGATCAATATGTAATTTGTATGTAGAGAAGACTTTCAGCTCTGAAGATAAATGACTGAGTGTGCTATCTAATTTTCTTGTAGTTTTTATTGTTATAAAAAACTAATTGTATAGTTCTTTAAGGAATGTGTAAGTAGAGGGAACAAGAGATTCCTCTCAATTGTAGTTGGCTTAGGATATTGGAAATGTATGTTCAAATATGAGTTAATTGGCTGCCAAGTTAGTAATGGATAGTTATTTCATCTGTCAGTCTTTTGTTTGAGACTTTTTTTTTAAAACTTGCATTTTTAAATGCATTAATGGTTAGTGAATTCTAGTAAGTTGTTGGACTTGGTTCACCTTGCAGTTAAAACTGTTAGAAATTATACAATATGTATTTTTTTTTTCATTGTTTCAGATTATACTAAGCCTCAGATCTGTCAAAACCATATTTCCTTTTTAGAATATAATTTCTAACAAACTCTACTTTTCCTTACAGGACAAAGTTGACAGCATTCAGTTTTCTAACAGTGGTGACAGGTATGTTGAAAGATGCTCAAATGTGAACAAACAGTATGTTATTTTGGAATTAAGAATGTATTATTGTTCTCACCTCAAGGTTTCCAGTAAGAAAATTCAACTTGCTCAGAACTCAAAGGGGAAAATTAGACTAATCCAAGAGAACATAGTTAAGTTTCAACTGCTTGTCTTAGCTTTCTATTAATCTTTGTTAGACGGTGGCTTTGTACTGGCTGGGTTTTTATTTAGCTGGAGGAACGTTACCTCTTTTTACATATCTGATGTATTCATGGCTTCATAAACCTCCCTTTCCCCCCTCCTTTCCTTTCAGTTTCAGGAAGTATTGGATCAAAACAGGAAATGGGAAAATGCAATGCAAATGGTCTAAACCATACTTTTCTTTTTTTTTTTTTTCCTAGCCTATTATTAGTCTTTACAGAAATGCATTTAACAAAATTTTACAGCTGATTTGGGGGAGTGGGAGGGAAGTGTTGTTTAAATTCCACTTGTAAAACTTCACCCATACTTCCAGTACAGAATCTCCAGTTGGCCTGTCACTAATGAAGATGTGGACTTTAGCTTTCAGGGTAGACTTAAATCTGCAACCATAATTTACAGCTTTTTTTATTGGGGAGGGGTGTGGGGGGTGTGTGGTTTTTTTTTTAATTCTTGAAAGCCAGATGACTGTTACTAAGAACACTAATAATGTGCATTCGTTTTGGAAGTTGTCTTTTTGATGTGTTTTTCTGCAATTATACTTGTCTTTGGGGCCATCATGTTGCACTGTTCCATCCACGTTGCCTGCATGGATTGCCTTTCAAGGCATTTCATATTAAAAAAAAAAAAAAAAAAAGGCAAAACTTCTGCTCTTTTGCTTGGTGACACTTTCTCTGGAAGATGGTTAAGATTTTTAGCTATTAAAATGAATCATAGGAAATTGGAGCACAGTCATGATATACCTAACTTTTTCTGTGGGAGGTACGTCAACTGTCTTTCACAGGGTTGTGACTGGGGAGATTACCTTTGGATGTCTTAGTGTTTCAGTTCCTCTCTTCAGGAATTTCCATTCTGCTGTATTGATAGTTTAGCAGTTCGTGACATAGAAGCCTGAACTGCCCTGGTTTATACCTTGTTATCTTAAAATAAATCTCTGGTCATCTTCTCTTCTCTGCACATCTGTGGGTGGGAACATCTTGGTTTTTGCTGTGCTGATCAATTTCAGCAATCTCAGAATGAGTTACTTAAAATAATTCAATTCCTTCTCAATTACAATACTTGAATGAGGATGAAGTTGTGAATTGAGTGTAACTTGTAGAACACAGAAACAAGTTCCAGTGTTTTGACAACTTTACTGTTTTTCACTTTGGAAAAACTCTTTCCTGAGCTTCTGGAAAGAAAGTTAATGAACGTGTAGCTGTAAAGAATTCTCTTGCACGCTGATTAAAGATTTCACTTCTGTCAGTCTTTCATTGTAAAGTTTGATACTGTGGTGGTGTGTAACTCTGAGTATACTTTAAAGCAAATTTTTGAAGATGAATTAATTGTCTTTTAAAACTTCTTCAAGGTTCATAAGTGGCAGTAGAGATGGAACAGCTCGTATCTGGCGTTTTGAGCAAGCAGAATGGAGGAGTATTCTGTTGGATATGTCCGATCGATTACCAGGGTAGGTGAAGTGTTGTTGTCTTTTTTAATCTCTTGTGTAAAGTCAGATAGTTTGAGAAACTCACCAGGCACACTTACTTAGAGTCTAACTGGAGCAAGCCTTAGCAATATTATGATCAAGTAGTGTGGTCTCTGGGGGGTAAAGTGAGTGTTTTGTTGATGTAATAACTTGCTAAATTTTAGTCTGTGCTTGAATAAAGGCATAAATATATAGCTTTCAAGTGTACACTGTGCGAAATTAATTACGTTACCTTTGTTAAGGGAAAAAGTTAACAGAAAATGCAACAGATCATCTCTATCTGGATTTCAGTCAGGCACCTGACATGTCGCAAGAGAAACACTTTTAGATTAGTAAAAATAAGGTAGATGATAGCCTCTTTCCAAGAAAGGTCATGACAGGTAATAGGTGGGTTTCATCAAGGACTGACCTTGCTGACTATTTTGATTGATTTTTTTTTTTTTTGATTTTTTTTTTTTTTGACTTTTAAAAAGTGAATTAATGAAATATGCTGGTGGCATGCAGTTTGAATAGTGTCATTACAGGTGAAGATCAGGATATTATGTGGCACTGGATAAACCTGAAGGGTAGATGATACACAGTAGTACAGAATGCTCAGTCAACTTTTGTAGACAGTAAGCAGAAATTAATTTCTAGGTGATTAAATGAAGGGGGGAACAAACACAAAAAAACCCCTTGGGCATACTAGTTGATTGGACAGTGATTGAAAGCTGTTCTTGTGATGCAGCATGAAAAAAAAATGGTTTCACTAGGAAAGGGAGGTATTGAGATTTGACTGTGGCATCTTTCTGGGTTGATAGGTACAATTGTAGTTGTGTATAATTGAGAGAATCTTTGTAACAGTGGCTACTAGTTGATGTGAAATATAGATAATACTGTGTGAAGGTATGTTTCAAAGAAAGCTTGTTCCTTCAGTTGCCCAAGATGCTGAGAGGGAGTGTTACAGTATTCTGTAATTGTATTTTGGAGAAAGAAATGAGGAAATAGTTTGAGGTTAATACAAAATATTATCTTTAATATATTTATGCTGTGAATCTGAAAAAAAAATGCTTAGTTAGCATAGAGGTTGGCTTCTGAAACAGAGTTCATTGGAAAGCTCTTGACTGTAAAAAGTCCAAATTTTTAAAGGAATTATCATAGAATCATAGAATTGTCCAGGTTGGAAAAGACCCTTAAGATCATCGAGTCCAACCATTAACCCATCACTGCCAAGTCCATCTATACCATACCCTCAAGCACCGCATCTATCCATTCTTTAAATACTTTCAGGGATGGAGATTCAGCCACTTCCCTGGGCAGCCTGTTCCAATGCCTGACCACCCTTTCAGTGAAGAAGTTTTTCCTAATATGTAACGTAAACCTCCCCTGGCGCAGCTTGAGGCCGTTTCCTCTCATTCTATCACTCGTTACTAGGGAGAAGAGACTGACCCCCACATCGCTACAATCTCCTTTCAGGTAGTTGTAGAGAGCGATCAGGTCTCCCCTCAGCCTCCTCTTGTCCAGGCTAAACACCCACAGCTCCCTCAGCTGCTCCTCATAAGGCTTGTGCTCCAGACCCTTCACCAGCTTCATTGCCCTAAATTATATTAGCACACTGATTGTGGAAGACATGGGACTCTGAAAAAGGAAGGCCTTTTTGCCTTGCATCTCAAATGGGGAAGAGGTTATGTCCTATGGAAAAAGTATACTAGAAATCCAGATTTGCTTTACAGTTGATCCAAAAAGAACGAAGTTTATGGACAAAAGTTTCAAAACAAAACTTCATTCTTAACTTTCATTCCCTTGTCTGATTATTAACATGGGAAAACAAGTTATTTTTCTGTATTTTGAGTTTGATGGGCTAATTAAAAATATTTCATGCCTTTTCAACTCTTTAAAATAGTGACACATGTTCAGAAGAAGATAAATTTATGAAGCCTAAAGTAACCATGATAGCTTGGAACCAAAATGATAACTATGTCGTTACGGCTGTGAATAATCATCTGCTCAAAGTTTGGAATTCCTGTACAGGGCAATTGCTTCATGACTTGGTGGTACGTAATTTTATTTGCTTTTTGAAGTAGATTGTCTTCCTAAAATTGAAATGAGATGTGTATGCTGAGTTCATAATTAGATTTGATTTCTCTTGAAAGCACTACATGAATGATAAAGCAAATGTCGTGTTTCTTAGATTTTTTTTTTTTTCTTTTTTTAACCAAAACTAGCTGGTTCCTCCTGCATTTGAACAATCCTTTTCCTAGCTGCTGTGTTGAACTTGTCTCCTGTGGAATAAATAGAAGTTTTTGTGCAATAATGTACTTGTCTGAGTAGTTGACTGTTCTTTGGCAAAAGCTCCATATTTCTAGAGTTCTTGTTTGAGTCTAGAAAATTATTAAGTTTAGAATGATAAAGGCTGGCTGTCTGCCTGGGGTTAAGCCTGCCCCTGCTTAATGTGCCACAGGTAGCAGTCCAGATAGATACGCTGTAGAATTCTTAACATTTGGAGGCAGCTTGTAGGGTTCTAATTTTCCAAAAGTCGGAGTGTGAGGAGAGCATAGTACAGTGCTTTAGTCTTTACTGTAAATATTCTACCAATGTGGATTTATGTCCTCTTGTTTGCTCTTGATGTGCAATTTTAAATTCTAGGGGCATGCGGATGAAGTATTTGTCTTGGAGACCCATCCTTTTGATTCCAGAATAATGCTGTCTGCAGGTCATGATGGCAACATCTTTATATGGGACATTACCAAAGGCACGAAAACAAAGCATTATTTTAACATGGTAAGACCTTTTTTAAACTCAATTTTTTTTCTCAACACACAGCAGTGTGTTCACATACTAGTTTAAGGAATTGTCACCAACATGCACACCTTCTGCACCGTTTTTAGGGGGAGGGGCAGAAAGCCAAACCACTGAAAAACAACCAACCAAACCCCACCAAAAAAAAAAAACAAAACAAAAAAAAAACCAGCAAAACTTATGAGTTAGTTTTTTCTCTAAAGCTTTTACCTTTGAATTTCTTGGTTGTTATAACTGTAGGTGCAAAGCAACCAGGAGCCGGTTTTCAATGTGGCAGAAAAGGAGGATTGGGATTGCCTCCCTTGTCTGCCCCAGATGCCCACTTCCATTCTCTGCCTTGAATCAGGTGCTTCTCCCTCAACCTGTTACTAAGCTGAAGTCAGTTCACCGTTTTTCCGCAGGAGTATTCCCCACTTCCTTTTGCTGCTACTTTCCTGGGAGGATTCTGAGTTGAATTTCATCAGGGAAGTCTTGATAAGCTTCTGAGACAAGGAAGATGAATTGTTAGAACTTGCAGTTGGGTGTGAGGAACGTGAGGTATGGGGGAGCAGAGCAGGACTTGACTTTCATCGTAGTCCATGTCTGAGCTCTCCAGACTTCACCTGTTGATCAGGACTTCTGGGACTGTGAAGTGTTGTCAACAGTTGATGCTAGGGCTTTTCCACTCTTTGTTACTTTGCACCTCATTCATGGTAACTCTTTTCCTTAATTGAGATGAGGCGCCATCTCAAAGACTGAAAGGTCCTATTTTAGACCATTTCAGGAGTCTTATGGACGAATACTTGTATTCTCAACTGTCTTAAAAATAGTATTACCATAAACATTAGCAGATTGATGCAGTTCTTCTCAAGAGCTCCCATGACATTTGCTCCATTTCACAGCTCATGATTAACTCTAAAATAGGTTATTTTCTCTGCGATTTAAGTTATGATCTGATGGTCATATTAATTTTTTAATCTTTTTTTCTCATTACAGTTAACAGTGAGTGATTTTTTTTCTTTAGCTTTAAGATTCCCTGTGCTTTTCTTGAAAGTGATTTAACAGAATCATTATATATTAGCTTCAATTTACTTTTAAGCAGTGTGCTAACACCTTAAAACTCAGAAACCTTATTTTTTTTCTTTTTTTCCCCCTTAACAGTAAGTTTCCATACACTTTGGTGCGTCTTTTAAAACTGTATGATTCAGGACTTAAATTCACATGTCAAGGGGAAAAGAAATAAACTGAAGTAACGGGATTATTTGTGCTTTAATGGAGGTATTTAAGAGGTGCATGTCTGCTTTTGATAGAGTAATTAATTAGTGATGCTGCTCATGTTTGCTCAAAATTGGTCAGATACTCTTGAGTTTCTTTCATTTAATCTAGATTGAAGGCCAAGGACACGGTGCTGTTTTTGACTGTAAATTTTCACCAGATGGGCAGCATTTTGCATGTACAGATTCTCATGGGCATCTATTGATATTTGGTTTTGGCTGTAGCAGGCCTTATGAAAAGGTAAGTTCAACATGTTATTAGAACTGTTTATTCAGTCTTCTAACTGAGATTAGTTACATTAATTCCTCTAAAACAACAAATGTAAAAAAGAGTATTGTATGGGTATGGGCTCTGAATATAACGAGTTCCTGGATATCTGTGTTCTCTTCTATGTATGGTCCTGGCACAACAGAAACAACCAGTGTCTTAACATTCACTTGAGTGTAGTGCCCAAGAATTTTTCTGGAATATGTTGTTATCTTTCAGCCAGCTAATTGTGTGTTAATTGTTCAGCCCCAAAATTACTTTTCTTTCTAAATTCTGAAAATAGCTTAATGTTTAAAGATTGAAATGTATCACAAAGTTCATTGCACTACTACCTAATTAACAAAAAAGCAAACTGTTTGTATGTTAAGAATAATTTGCTGGTTTATTTCAGTTATTAGAACTTGTAGTTCTTCAGGCCTTTTCTTGTTCAAATCCACATTGTCTGTAGGAGTTTGTTTAAAATAAGCAAAAGTGAATATTCATCCATGTGGATTTTGAAATGTTAGAAAAATGTGCATAGGATAAACGTTTTGCTTTTTTGAATCTATCATCCTGTTTCCTTTTTGTTTTGATAAATACGTGTGTGTGTAAGTTTTTTTGAAATAGCTCACAGAAGTACAATTCTGGCCTATGCTTTTCTTCACTTCATCCTCCTTTTTTTTTTTTTTTAAGTTGCAATGGTAATTCCATGTTTGTCGTTTTAAAGAATTATTTTTTTTTCCTTGCTCTACATTTTTAGCTGAAATTGAAACTTACTCTCTTCATCTTGCTTATCATTGCTAGGAGCAAAAGATTCCAACTCTGATCTAACGCTTGTGTAACTGTTCTTCTGGTGGATGTTGCATGATTAAGAACGAACTTTGAGAGCTTATGTTGAACTTTAGACAATGATTTCCTTGCATGGAAACCAAGGAAACTTTTCTTAATTGTGTGGATAAAAAGCAGAATGACATGTAAAACATTTTTAATTTTAAGTGTAAAGCAGTGTTTTTTCTTTAAGTTACCTCAGTTTATTGTTTCCTAAAGGCATTTTGTTGCCTGCAAAAGCACTCAAAGGTGAGAGTACTGCAACACCCATAATTGTAGCTATGCATAACTCTTCTCATTGGGAACTTGCCCTTTTGTTTACCTTGAAGTAGATTTTAGATGTATCAGTGTCACTTGTTCTTCTCTGTTCTTTAGCATATTCTTTTTTTTTTTTTTTTTTTTTTTCAAATTGGTAACATAAAAACTTCATTTCTCTCTAGATTCCTGATCAGATGTTCTTCCACACTGATTATCGGCCACTTATTCGAGACTCTAACAATTACGTCCTAGATGAGCAAACTCAGCAGGCTCCTCATCTTATGCCCCCTCCCTTCTTAGTAGATGTGGATGGAAACCCTCATCCAACAAGATATCAAAGATTGGTGCCAGGAAGAGAGAATTGTGCAGATGAACATCTGATTCCTCAACTTGGTTATGTAGCAACAAGTAAGAACAGTATCACTAAAGACCTATATCCAGAAGTTAGTTACTGTAGTAATTCTGAGTGGGAATAGCATAGATACAAGTGATTTAAAAATGCCTTTGTTTCCTCACATGCCAACTATCATGTATTTATGTTCACCAAATATGCTGAAAGGTCCCACAGTGAATATGACTTTAAACAAGAAAAAAAAAAATTATCAAATAGATGTCTGAATTTTTTCTTTTCTGTGGGTACCGGCATACACAAACTATTTTTGAGTTGTACACTCTGTAAATGTCTCGTTCAGAATAAGTAACTTGAATCGTTTCAAGAATGGATTTCATTGTGTTTAGTTGTAGAGCGTGTCTTACTGTGGTGCGAACAATGAGACTAAATCATTTGCTATAGTCAGTTAGCTAACTGAACCATTCATTTTATTTGTATTACACTTGCAAGGTGATGGAGAAGTGGTTGAACAAGTTATAGGCCAACAGACAGTTGATCAGGATGAACAAGGTTTGGAGCCCAGCATTCTTGATGGCATGATAAGACAATTACAACTACAACAAGATCAGAGAACTGGAGCTGATCAAGAGTCTGCTTCAAATGGTCCACAAAATGGGGAAGGAACACCTAGAAGAGGTTAGTACTTTCTGATGAATTCTTATGTAATTGTTCTATTGCCGCCTATATTACATGTGTGAAGTATTTCAAACAGGTTTTAACTTTAATGTTTTGGGGACTAAGATTCCCTTAGTGATATCTGGTTAAGATATTTTTATTCATTAAAACACTGCTACTCCTGTGATTAAGTTACAAAACAAAACCTTTTGCTTTTCCTTTTAAAGAGCATTAATTGTGCTTCTTGTAGAGTGATACATATTTAATAATACTTGTAGGGTACTCAAATAACATTTACAGGAGCTACATTTATTCCTCTCTAAAGTTTTCAAAATAAGTATTTTACCGTTATTCAAACTGTGTTCCTCTCCCCTTTACAAATTTAAACTAGACACTCTTCTGATCTGTGTCCTTGTAGTGAGTGTAAGCTCAGCTCTAGGAAAAGTGCTTTTTTAGAACCTCACTAGCCTCAGAGCTGCCCGAAATAGCTCAGAAAAACACCTCTTTCACATTATACTTCCTTTCACTGTACTAAAAAAAAAAATATGTGTAATCTCACTGTATTTTCTACAAGTCACATAATTTCCTGAAGATAATAACTAGTCGTATACTTACGATTGTGGAGATAAAAATGTTATCTGTGAAATGTTAATTTTGTATCTTGCAATAAAAAAAAAAAAGGAGGTTCCTATTCTGTGTAGTCTGGAAAAAGTGTTTTTGTATATTTTAGCTCTTAGAAGACCAAGTTTTGACATCCAGTCTCCTCCCAATATTGGTCTGCGACGTAGTGGGCAAGTTGAAGGTGTGCGTCAGATGCATCAGAATGCTCCACGAAGTCAGATGGCTACTGAGCGAGACCTTCAGGCTTGGAGACGAAGAGTTGTTGTACCAGAAATACCACCAAGCTTACTCAGGTCTGTGGACAGCTTGCTGGGCTGCAGATGAGACTAGAGAGAAAACATCATCTCGTTTTTTTTTTCTAAATCTAGTGCTATTAGACCTAGGCTAAAATAGATATGTGCTACAAATTGAAATAGTTCGGTGTTACGGTTAGCTGTGCTTAAAATCTTTTAATTGTAAAGTCCATTCAACAAAAATAAATGGAAGTTTCACTACTGTAATTAAGAGTGATGCTCCCATATTTCAATATTTTAAGTCATCTTAAAGGACAGCTAGATTACCTAGATTCTTGCTTTTTCCAGAATTAAGAGATACAAGTTAAATTAATTCATGTGAAAGTAAGAAGAGATTGTGCTTTTCTGAGACCTTGTGAGGGTCATGTGTTATGACCAGAAGGAGCACTGACAGCTTGAAATACTACACCAGCTGCTTTCAAAAGTACTATCACTATGCATCTGTGAAAAGGAGAATTAATATCGATAGCTAAATATTTATTTTTAATGGTACAGCCATGTGTGCTGCCACATCTCTGAAGTTTTTAAAAAGCTTTCCCAGTGTTGGGAGGTAGAATGATTGCAAAGGGAAGAATGTGGATTAAAAATGGGGTTGAAAAAGTTTATTCTGATATTTGCAAGGAAGACTTTTGTAATATTCTTCTTTATCTGGAAATGAGAGGATGTATGTTATAGGTGTTTGAGCAATAATAATGTCTGAAATTAATAATGGAATTGGGTCTTAGGGTATTTTAGATAGATCCTTTAAAGAGAACAGATCATTTAACTTCTCAGCATTGTCAAAACAGATGTAGAATTGGATTTTTCATTACTTTGTTGTAGGAAGCAGGAAGAATATCGAATTGCAAAAGGGGAAGGAGAGAGAGATTTTTATGCAACAGAGAAGAAAAAGTCATTTGAGTCATTGGAAAAGGTATGAATCGGCTTCTAAGAAAATAGGTATTCTGGGTCCAGGGACAAGTCATGGTTAAGAAATGAAAGCAGATATTTCTGAAGGTATGGTCTTCAAAGGTTATTCAGCTTCCAATTATAGCGGGACAAGATTTGATTTATTTTTATGTATACCTCGAATTGTTTTTTCTTTCAGTCTTGCTTCCTTCCATTTAAGGTATTTGGTAGTAATTTTTAAAGGCAGGATTCATTTTGAGCCATTCTGGGTTTACTGCAGAGTTTCACAGTTGTTGCAGGCTCATGCTAAAGCAATGAGGTACAAGTGAGAATGTTAAAGGTCCTATATTTGAAGAATTATAGGCTATATTGCTATTCTCTTGTCTTTTTCTTTAGATGACAATGTTTTATGTGTGGGGCAATTCTGGGGCAGACTTGCCCAGTTTTGAAGTGTTTTCAGTTATCTATTTTTTGGAAGAGATTGGTAAGAAGGAAAAATTTATTATTGTACTGTTTTTATAAGGTAGTGGCCTGATTCACCGCGTTTTGCAGTACAAAACAGTTTGATGCAATAGTTTTACTTCCTGATCCCCTTAACTGGGGGAAGTTGAGGATTTCTGGTCCTCTCAGAATTGCACATTGTAGGCAGCTAATGTCTTTACCTGATAAATATATTTACAGAATTATGATGAATGGACCTGTCATGGTAGTTTATAAAGAGCAGTTTCCTAGAACAACTACTAAATCTTAAATTGGGAGCAGCAAATTTAAAGACTGTTGACTTACAGGAAAGTTATTTCTTGTGAAAAGGAGTATTAACATGATGGGGCTGTTTCAGTTTATGCCTTCAGCAGTGCTTTTAGCCACCCTTTCACCCCCGTAAAAGGCTGCCACATACATGCTTTTGTGTAACTTATTTTTTTTTCCACTTCCTGTATAAAATAGAGTGACTCTGAGTCTTCATTAATACAATCTAAGCGTAGACTGCATAGACGAAAATACTGCAATTACCGAACACGGAATAACATTGAGCAGCTGGAGTCTTCTGATGAGGAAAGAGATAATTGCTTTGGCTTGATAGAGCAGGTAAGCTCTCTTCCGAGTTCTCTATTTTGAACTTGAGTTACTCGATAAGTGAAGTTTCATGTAAATGTGCCTTTTCTCTCAAAACAAGCAAACAAAAACCCTCCCTCTTCTACCAGGGACAGTATTTCTGTAAGCATCGTTATTGTTAGCACTTCTCAAGCCTGATTATCT
>KL287542.1:0-35406 GCA_000699545.1 Podiceps cristatus | reverse complement strand
ACTGTTTTTGCTGGGAATCTTCTAGACCAAGTCACAGCCCAAGGCAAAAAAACTGGTGTACTATGCTGAGGTTGCATTAAAGTGAAGTTTGGATTTTTAGACATGTTCTGCTGTTTCTCTGTGAAAACCTTCCAAATTTGTGCATGTCTAAAACTGGAAATTTTGAAGCATTGTATGGCATCTTGATAAAGCATTTTTACGGCCTGATGATGTGATTTTTCCACAGAGTGTTTATCCTGGACAAGTCCTGGCGTGGGGTGAAACAGGACTTTGCTGTGGGTAGCAGGATCTTCTGACTGTAGTGTATTCAGATGCTGTCAAGTCAGTGGTAGGACTGCTTGGACTGCAGTTGTCTTGCCTTGCACACAAGGAAATAGTTTCCAACTGGGAAAGGGGGGAGAAGTGGAAGGAGTAGAGAGGGTCGGACTTGTTGGACTAGTCGCTTCTCTTTGTAAGAAAGAATGCCGAATAAAATCAGGGATATTCAGGAGATAAAATAGTTTTGAAAGTAAGATAAAAAATTGTCGTCTTTGCAAATGGACTCTTCTCCTGCTCTTTACTCTTAGTAAAGTGTATTCTGTATGTTTAAAACCAATAAATCACTTAAATTTAATGAAGAGTTCAGGTTTTCATGATTTTGGGAATAGAGTGGAAGGGGAGTTGTCTAGTGCCAGAAGTCTCCTGGCAAATTCAAAGCACACGAAATGCAAATAGGAGTTAACACACTGTCCTGTAAATACTACATATACTTAAATATTTTTGGAGAAGTGATGTTAGATTTAATGATGCTAAAACTAGTAATACTATATAAGAAGCCAAGCTTTGATGTAAATGTGTTGAGGGTCTTTTTGTGGGGGTTGGTTTGGGTTTTTTTTTAATCCTACAAATGGTAGGATAAAAGAGAAGAAATGACTTAGTGTACAGGATGGACAGTACTCACTATGAACATGTCTTAGGGGAAGACTGTTAACTTTGCTACTCTGAAAATGACAAACCATCGGACTAATTCGAACAGTATTGAAGTTGCAAGTTAAATGTTGTTTGGTTGGTTTGGTTTTTTGCTTGACAACATAACATGAGCAATGCATTATACTTAGTCATTTCAGTTATAGAAAGCACAGTTAAAACATGAAGTTAATGCAAAGAAATTATTGAACAACCAGGAAATTACTGAAGTGGTAATATATTTTCATATATCTTGGCTGTTTAGTTTTGTATTTGTTCCTTTTGCAGTCTTTAAATTTTTCCTTTGCATTCTTGTGAGCTAGATTTTATTGTGTACTTTACATAAACTAATGACAGCATCATGAGTCTGAAATTTGGAGGAATCAAAATGGCCTGCCACTTTGTTCTGATAAATGGTGTGAACTTATTCTTAGACTAGAAGGAAAAATAGAACTGTCATATATTAGGGGGTAGAAGTCTTGCTTTGTGAACAGTGCATCCACATCTGGCTAATAAAATGTGAGTGAATATGCAGAAGTTAATGATTAATAGTGCACTCCTGGAGTTAATAGGGTAAGTTGAAATCAGCTACAAAAAAGAACTACTTCCATTTCCATTTTAAAAACTCTTCTTACCACATTTCTTCCTAACTTGATAATATGCAGGCATGAATGGAGAATGTGGTTTATGTTTCAAACCCTTAAAACCTGTGCTATGCAAAAGTTTTGGATTGACTCTGCATATTTTTAAATTTAGGAAGCTGAAGAAAGTGAGGGCTCTGGCTCATCTGATGAAGAGGAAGAGTGGAGAAGTGACAAGAAAAGTAACAGTAATAGTTCTAGGTAAAAGCAAACAAATCCTAGCTTTTACTGTAATAAGTTTTACTTGAATTTTGGCAAGTTGAAAGTTGTATGGAACTTCTGTTGTGCTTCGTATGTAATAATATTTTGTAGGGTATTGTACTGTACTGACACATTGCATTGTTACTTAGTGTTCCATTTCACCAAAACGTTTCTGTCTTAAGGTAGTTTCAAATCTTTTTGCCTTTTTGCTATATGACAAGGAGAAAGAAGATAGTCTGGAATGTTTTTTACAGTGTGTTTTGTTCTGTTGGGTTTTTGAGGGGTGGGTTTTATTGTTTGGTTTTGAAGTTTTTTTGGGTTTGTTGGGGGTTTTTTAATAATGCAGCAAGAGTCAGTTGCTTGCTCTTAGGAAAAATTTTGGTTGAAAAAAATCTTAATTTTGATTAGGTTATTTTGTTTAGAACTGAAACGATAGATAACTTTTTACTCACTTTACTATGGCTTTTTTTAGATATTGTTTCTAGAACTCTGTATTAGTAAAACTAAAAAATTGTGGGAGAGGGCGAGAGAAAAAAGAAAATGTGTAGCTGTGAGATTTGTATAACTGTCTTTAAAGTATTTAAGTAATGTTTGGATAGTGTATTCTTGGGGGGGGGGAGGTGCTTAACTAGTCCAGAATTTCATTGCACCACTTTCTTGAATAAAACTACTGATTTTAAAATTCAACAGACTGGATTCCAAAAAAAAAAAAAAAAGCAGCTTTTAATTACTGTGTTCCCAAAAAATTATGTTAAACATCAAGTGAAGTAATTGTTACACAGATCAAAGTAATTTTCTGTCTTTTGATAGTGCTTTCAGTAGTAATCTATATCAGCAGGTATTTGTCTAAGAGAATTTAGAGTTCTGAAATATTAACAACTTGGTTCTAAGTTTGTATTTTCCCTTACTCTGTTACCTGTGGACAGTGATTCTTCAAGTAGATACTCTGACTGGATTGCTGATGCAGGGATTAACCTACAACCTCCTGTACGGACTTCTCGACGGAAAGTTATCAGATATTGCAGTACTTCAGAAGATGAAGTATCAGCAGAGAAATCATCTCCTCCAAAGAGAAGAAGAAGAAAAAGGCGAAAAAAACCCAAACCAAAAAAGCAGGAGGAGGTATACAGTTAATTTCATATACTCGTTAATAAATGTCTCCCTTAGATTTTTAGATATCTTCACTGTAAACTGTTATTCTTATTGCCATTGGACAAGGATATTGGTATTACTACATACAGTGTATGCTTAATTAATTTGAGACCATTCCAAATGCAAGGTATCTGCTGATTTGCGTGGAAGAATCTGCGTTCAAGTGAAGTCATTTTCACTTTTCAAAATAAACGGGTTCTCAGGGTTGCTGGTATCAAAGGAGAAATGTCATTATTAAGTAACTGTACAGAATATTAGACTAAAACTCTGTTAAACTGTCTGGTTTTAAGCAACTAGGGAATATAGTCAGTGAACTTACGGTGGCCATTTATACTTAAGTTGAATTTTTAATTTTTTGTAAGTTACAATAATTACTCTTTTTCTAAGTTACCAAAACTTTTAAATAGTTATTTTTTTTTAAGTTGCAATAGCTATTATTTGCTGTTTTCTACCATAAAGAGAGAAACAGATTTTTTTTTTTTTTTTTTTTTAATGCTTGGGGTAATTTTGGTACGTTTGTAATCTTGCTTACTCAAATCTTCATATAGGAAAGGAATGCTTGGTGTAAGTACTACAAATACAGCTACAACTCAAGGAAAGCCTTGGAGTAATTTTGCTAATATGTTTTGGAAATGTCCATTAGTCTTTTTTAGAAGTTACGCTTTTGTCTGCCAAATTAAAATGGAATGAGTAGTTTTGAGGTCATGTCAACAGTATGTCTTATGTCTAATTTGCTCTCTATTAAATGTGAAGGCTAATGCTCCAACACGACCAGAAAACATGGAATTTTCATATGATTGGCATCCTCCCGTTTGGATAACAGACACAGCTCTTCGAAGATCCCCTTTTGTTCCTCAGATGGGAGATGAGGTAGGAATATTGATTAAAATCTTTAAATGCTTGAGTTAACTAACATTATTATAATAACTAAATACAGGAAAACACTTAATGTTTGGTGGACTTTTGGGGGTTGTTTTGTTTGGCTTTTTTTTAGGTAATATATTTCCGACAAGGACACGAAGCTTACATTGAAGCAGTTAGAAGAAGTAACATTTATGAACTGAATCCACACAAGGAGCCATGGAGAAAAGTAGTCCTTAGGGTAGGTCTGCATTGAATATACTGTGAGTTCAATACTAGTAGTCTGTGAATAAAAAGTTGTATTACACTGATTTGCAAAACACTGATTTGCAAGGTTATGCCATTTCCTGCAATGTTTCCCTATGGAAACAATAGAGAAAAGTGTCTTCAGTTACCAGAGTATCTCAGTGTTACCTGTGGGAAGCCCAAATATAAATACCTGGGTTAAAATTGCCAAGTCTGACAGACTGTCTTCCATTGAAATCTCAAATACAGTTTCAATATTTTTGGCTTTCTGGATACGGGGACAATTCCTGTGCTTGGTTGACTAATGTTAAATTAATAGTTCTGTGCATAGTCCAGAAGATAATACTTGCTGAAACTGTTTGTTCTTACCTGTAGGATCAGGAACTGGTAAAAATTGTTGGAATTAGATATGAAGTTGGTCCTCCCACATTGTGTTGTCTCAAGCTTGCCTTTATAGATCATGCCACGGGAAAGCATACAGACAAATCATTTTCCATCAGGTATGTGCATCCTTATTTTTCTGAAAAGTATTTAAAAATACATTTCTTTTTAAGCTTCTTCCTAGAGCCCTAAGGTGCACGCATGAAAGAGATATTTTTTTGTTTTTTTTTAATCTAGATACCATGATATGCCAGATGTTATCGACTTCCTTATATTACGTCAGTTCTATGATGAAGCACGCCAAAGGAACTGGCAAGCTTGTAAGTGTGTTTTCTACATATTTGACTAAATGATTTTGAAATAAAAAATTTGTCCTTGTCTAATTGCTGAATATGCTGTTAGATGCTACTTGCTTGTAGCTTCAGAAGGCTCTCTGGTAGGTAAGGTCACTTTGCCCATTAAAATCTTGGGCATACTAGCTGCTGTGCTAAGCATTTTGGAGGGATTACCATGGATCTAAGATACAGTCTTCAAAACATGTATTGAGGCTCTAGTGTTCCCTTTTCTTATTTTACAGCGAAGTAGCAAACTTATTTAGATTTTAGCGCTTGCATTTTTTTGGCGTAAGTTGTCTCATCTTCTATTGAATATCAGTGGGTTTAGAACTTTAAATTGAAATACGCTGATGAAAAGTTTTTCTAATTGCATGTAGAAGAACCATAGTTAAATAACTTTTCTTAGTAGAATATCTGAGCAGACTTTTTTTTTTCTCTCTAGCTGACAGATTCCGATCCATTATTGACGATGCATGGTGGTTTGGAACAGTGTTGGGTCAAGAACCGTATCAGGCTCAATATCCAGATAGTCACTTTCAGTGTTACAGTGTTAAGTAAGTATGAAATGATTTTATGCTTCTAATGTTCGTAGTGTGGGTTTCCTCTTACATAGCTGGTTTATGGGAATGAGAGTGTATAAATTGTTCAATGGATTTTACTGGTTGTATTATCACTTCTTAATGGTTTCAAGATGCTAATTTGGCACGATGTGAATATGTAATAACTTGCGACAAGTTTTTAGTTAATAGTAATATTGTAAAAGAAGTTGTTGACCTCTTTCGCATTTGCAAATCATTTTCTGTACCAACCAGTGCTGAATCTCTCCCACAAAGCAAGCAATGCAACTTTCAGTGTACGTTAATTATTCTTCTTCATTGGTAATTGGTTTTGGATGGGGCACGCTGAGTCTCCTCTCTTGTTGCTGACATCATGATCCCAACAACTTCTGAAATACTGCGCATTAACTGAGGAGAACTCAATAGACGAACCTTCAGAGCCTTCAGAACTCTGTTAGTTCATAAACATCAAACAGGCTGAATGTGGATGGATCAAAGTTTTCCTAAATTGATGGATAATCCAAAATAATGGAGAGATGCTCTTGCCTGAGGAGAGTTTTAGTTATAAAATAATATGAGGATGATTATCTCAATTTTCAGTTTGTTTGAAATGTGTACCCAGGAGGTCTTTGACCAAATATCTGAGTTTATTAAGTCATGAGAGGAAGATGGCATTCACCCAGGTATTTGATGAACTCTGATACGAAACTCCTGGCAAAGTTGCAGGCTGTCCTGCAGTTAGACTTTACTAGAGGACTGACAGATTGCTATTGTAACTCCTGCCAACAGAAAAGGCTCTACAGGGAAATTGGTGAACTGTAGACTGATATATTTGGCTTCATTTTCAGTGCATGCCTATAATAAAGAATAATACTATTGAGCATAAGGATAAACTCAGCTGTAGGAAAGAGCGAGCTGTACAGGGAAGTTCTGCCTCTACTCCTTTTGAAGTTCTGTGCCTTTGTTAGTAAGTGTATGAACAAAGTGGACAGCATATATTTGGATTTTTTTTTTTTTTTAAGAAGCCCTTGACAGGATTTCTTTTCAAGAGATGTTAAAGAAACTAAGATGACACAGGATCAGAGCAAATACTTCTGTATGTTGAAAATTGGTTAAAGGATGAGGTGCAAAACAGTGGTTTTAACAATCATATTTCAGGCTGGAGTAGTAGATTCCCCCAGGAACTGGTGCTGGGACTAGCTTTACTCAGTGTCCTTCTAAGCCTCTTGGAGGGCACACACAATGACATATCCAAGATCTGTAAATACCACAGGTCATTTCAGATAGTAGTCAAATATCACCCTAAAGGTGAGGACTTCCAGAAGGACCTCATAAAACTGACTGGGTGAAAAAGTGCCAGATAATTTTCCGTGCAGATGTATGTAAGGTAGGACATCTGAGGGAACAGTGCTCTTATTCAGGCTTATATGATATTACACTGATGAGAAGATTCAGCTGAAGATGGAAGTGTTGAGCTAGTCATTGACAGTTCTGAAAACATCAGCTCTGTGTGTAGTGGCAGCTGCAGAAATGACCAAGGTGTTGGCTACGATCAGAGGATATTGAGGACAAAGCAGTCTTGCTCACTGCTTTCTAGCACTGTGGTGTTCTGATGTCTTGATGCATTTTCGGCCTTTAGCATTTAAAGGAACATGTAATGACTTTAGGAAAGGTACAGAGAAGGGTAACTAAAATGATTTATGTACTAGGTGCTTTGTGGGTTGACACTAAAAAAAGTGACTCAGAAGGGGGGGGTGAAAGGGGGTGCTTTCATAGCTCACAAAAATCATAGAGATGATAGGCAAGGCGAATAGAGAATTATTACTCACCAAATTCTGTAGAGGCACATGTTTGAAATCTGTAGGGGATTTGTTTAAAAGAGTTTGGGTTTGGTTTGGTTTTGGTTTTTTTTTTTTTTAACATTGGGGGTAGTGAACTTTGGAAATACATTTGCACAGGAGGCTGTGGAAATGGTATCAGCAGGTTCAATAAGGTATTAGACAAAAATAAACCAGTACTAAAGAAAATAGGTTGGGACGTATTCACAAACATGCCTAGAGGAATACAGTGGTCGCGAATGCTGGAAGTATTAGTAGAGTGGATCCTTGTACCAGGATCGTATGGTCTCTGTAAATAGCATCTCCTGATAATAGTTTCAGATACAAATTACTGGTCTAGCTGGAACAGTAGGGCATTAAGCTGGTCCAGTCAGGCATTTCTTATCTTTGAAATACCAAAATTCATTGGTATTTTTGTCTTGTTAAAAACATGTAAAAATCTGCCCAAATGTGGTAGGATTTGGAGAGATCTCAAAATTATATTCATACCTAATAGGTATCAGAGTGAGTATACAGATTCACTATCAACTGTGTTTGCCTTTGCTTCCTCTTGGTCCTTAATTACCTTTCATTTCTCTGCTTTATGCTTACTCTTTTCTTTGTCTTAATGTGGTGCACCTTATAAAATGGAATGATAATATACCAAATACCTCAGTTATTGTTCTTCCTTTCTCTAAAACTTTCTATGGACTTGCACAACTGTTGTGGTTAGCAAAAAAAAAAAAATCCTCTCCAGTGTGTTTTTTCTTGTATCTTCCCCTTGATGTTGTTACCTCACTTTTCCAAGTGTATGGCTTATTTTTGTTCTGCAGTTTCTTGATACAGGCTTTGTAAAATTGATTTTTTTATTGGGTAAGTTGCCTATAGCCAAAATCAAGAGCACAATTTTAATTTGAAATTCATATGAAAAATGTTTTCTTTTTGCACTGTGGTGGCTGATTGCTAGCTAATGCTTTTGTTAATATGTGTGTTTATACAGTATATTTTATTAATACCTAAAAATAGCTGTGACTTAAATATGCTTGGAGGGAATACTTCTGGGTCAAGATAACTTCAAATTTTTGCTTCTTTGTGTTTGTTTTTGTTCTTGTTTTTTTTGCTTTTTTGTTTTGTTTTGTTTTGTTTTTTGTTTGTTTTTTTTTTTTTTTTTTTGATTTGCTGAATCAGATGGGACAACGGTGAAATTGAAAAGCTTAGCCCGTGGGACATGGAACCAGTTCCCGATAACGGTAGGTAGAAACTCGCTTAATAAGTTTAATGTGCTGCAACTTCTTTCCAGATACTTTGTTTCATGCAAGTAGTGGACCTTAGAGGATTCCTGTCTTTCTTGTGACTCTTGCCACTAAGTCATCTGAGTACAGTATCCATTGTTCATATCTACTTTAATAGGTGGAACTGATATGGTAATAGTTATCCTTTAAATGTTAGAGAATGTCAGCAGGGTGGTTTTGTGTGTTTAGGCAAGGAGTTTCTTAGTGACTCTTGCTTCAGATTTGGTGAAATACCTTGAATATACCTGTATCTTTTTCTCTTTGCATCTTCCAGAGCAATTTCACAGATGCAATTTTGAAGGAAGTACTTTAAATGTGTAGCTCTGGCTTATGCAATAAAACCTGCTACTTCCAAATGTCAAGTTTCAAAAACATCTCAAGCTTCAAAAAAATAGTTTGTTGTAATGTAGTATTAGGGGGTGGGGGAAGAATATGTTTTAAATAATTTCCTGTCAGCAAATCTGTACCGCATATAGTTTAAAAGAGCAATTTATAAAGTTTGGTCAAATCTAAATTACCTGTAAATGTACCAGTTGGATTCCTGGTTTATCTTACTCAGTTCAGTTTTCCAGTGCTTGTCAGTACCAGCCAGGTGGAAGGAGGAAAGTTTGAAATACTGAGGGAGTAGTTTCTGAATAAGCTGTCAAAAAGATACTAATTTTCTTAATAACCTTTGCTAGGAGTTAACATTTCCCAGACGTGAGAAAAGCTTATGCTGTATTTTTTTCTTAAATACAAGTGTATTGTACATGTGTGGATGTTCTCAGTAGCCACCTGACTTGTCTAATCTTCGAAGTGTTAGCTGGGTGCTTCAGTCACATCTTGTGCTGATAAATTCTGCAAAACAGTCTGAAATCAAAATGTGAAGTTGAAATCTTTATATAGTTTATAGAGTAGTCAGCAGGATTTTGATTTTTACACACATGGATTTAATTGAAAGGTTTCATTTTCTCATCACCAACATCTGTCTCCTTCTAACATGTAGCAGCTTTTTTTACTCATTTTGAACTGGTTAATGCTTCCCATATATGTCACTGAGAGACAGTCATATTATTGTTAGAGGCTCTCAAGCCTTACACGTGAACTTAAGTCAGGATTTAGTTTAATGGGACAAGTGGTATCAATTTCTTCTGAATACAGTATACTGTGTACACGTGAACTTAAGTCAGGATTTAGTTTAACGGGACAAGTGGTATCAATTTCTTCTGAATACGGTATACTGTCGTTTTAAGTTGCAGTTTATATCAGTGTATTAGTTATCACTTTTTCCTCCTATGGATTGAAATACTATGTTCTCAACCACTTAAGCTTGACAGCATAAAGGAATTGGAATTCTTGAAATTGCTGCACTGGCAGTGTAATGCCAGAGACATCCTACAGACGCTAATTTAAATCTGGATAGTATTACATGTGTAAGTCGTCATTTACTGGCTAGATCAGAGGCAAATTGTAACTTCTTTCTTTGATCTACTAAATTGTTACTTTGGCCTGTTAAGAGCTTGGTGTTTGATTGATCTGAGGAGCTATGACTTTACCGTAGGAGAATTGGGAAGGGACATTAAAAAAAAAGCTGAAAGCTAGTGTCTTTTGTGGATGAGGTCAAAGAATTGAGAAGATCATCCTCTGAATGGGTCAAGGTTAAGTACTACAGCAGCCACTAGGCTAGAGGAAGAACAAAAATTGTCTGAAGACAGACTGGAACTCATTTTCTACCTTCCTTTCCATGCAGAAAATCGCACTCTGTAGGGAAATAAAGGTCCTACAGAAAGATTTTGTGCATTTATAGAAAGTATTACTATGTTAGCAACATAGTATAAAATGAGTTAAACCCCTTCTCCTTTCCTTTTTCTTCCTTTCTTCAGTTGAATGACTTGCAGTTCAAATTGTACCTTGTATTTGCCAATCTTCTCTCAGAATATTTATTTTTCATTCAGTTTACAAAGATTAGATGTATGGGAGGAGAACAGCACTGAAGCTGGACTAACTAGCAGGTCACAACTTTAGTTTGTTACCTTTTGTATCCTGAAAGCATTAAGTTTTGTCTCATGATTATCAAGATACAGTGTCAGATGTCAGACTCTTGTCAGGAACAATGCCGTCAAGACCAGGTAAAGCTGGTGCATATGGAGCTGAAAGTTCAGTTTTCAGCAGCCTGCTTACTAAACCACTTATTGGACTGGACTGGCGTTGTATATATTAACTGTCTGTACCTGTACTGTAAGCACTGTAGCCCTCCTTCTCGGGATTCAGCTTTCTGTGATCCATTTACTCCTGAAGATTGGACCATATGGTCCTACTATATATATATATATATCTATCTATAAAAAAACATGCCAGGAGTTATGACAAGTCTTCTGTGTCACACATAGCAGAGTGCTGCAAAGATCACAGATATCTTTACATGCTTGTGGAGGACAGAGTTTTGGTTTAGTCTGTCATTCTGCTTTAGTTGTTACTTCTGCAGGAGAAAATCCCTTTTGAGCACTTATGCAATGGAGTACCCGGTACCATGTTGAGTTCTTCTTGACAAACCTTATGTAAGTGTAGAAGCATTACTTGCTGCTTTCTTAGTTTTGTCTTCAGGAAGCTTGGTTGCAGAACTTGTTTCAGCTCAAACACCAGTTAGAAGGATCATGTGAGTCACCTCTGCCCCTTCAGCTTTTCCTAGCACCTTCTTGTATTTTATCCATTTGTTTCTTGAACTGGTTCATTGTTACACCATTTCAGTGGATAACAAATACTGTTGGAGCTCCATCAATGGAATAATGCGCAGAGAACTGTAAATTACTTCGGGTTATTAAGACTAACCTTGTTCAGCTGAAGAAAAATAGTCCTTCAGTGAACTTAGAAGGTTCCCCACTAAAGCTTGGGTTTTTTTCTCTACAGTAGTTGTAACTGAAATGTATTTTAGAATTTGTATGCAACTTATTCGTGGATTACTGTCATTGTAACACTGACAGAGACCTTGTCCTCTTTCTTGCTTTTCATTAGTAATGGACAGACTCTTGGATGCTAATGGAAGCCTTTACTGTTAGTTTCTCGCTATAAGCCTAGACATTTTATACTGTTGAATTTATCTGCTAATAAAAATAATTTATCTGGCTAATTCCAATTGTCCTAATCAATGCAAAGAAGTGATCTCGCCTACCCACAGTGTCTGATCAGGAACCTTTACATGCTTGTTCCTTTTCAAGAGCTCAAGTGAAATGAGGAACTTAGCTTTTCAAAAACAATGGAAGCGCAGAAACTTCACATCTACTAAAAGCAGTCTGTGGAGCTGAGGGGAAAAGATGTTGTCCTGGTTTTGGTTGGGACAGAGCTCATTTTCTTCCCAGTAGCTACTGTGTTTTAGATTTGATATGTGAAGTGTGTTGCTAATACACTGATGTTATTAGTTGCTCCTAAGCGATCAAGGACTTTTTTTCAGCTTCCCAGGTTTTGCCAATGCGCAGGTGGGGCATAGCCAGTACAGTTGACCCAAACTGGTCAAAGAAAGTATTCTATACCATAGACATCATGCCCAGTATATACGTGGGAGTTGATTGGTGGACCAGGCACCTTTTGTTCCTTCAGGCCTTTTTGTTCATACATGCGTTCATTCAGCTCTTCGTTCCCTCGCTCTCTCTTGGGAACTTGCGTTTTGAGATCACTGCTTGGGAAATCACTGTTCCAAGATGAGTTTGGGCTCCATGATTGCTGCTCTGGACGGGCTGTATCAGACATTGGGTTGTTGGGCAGTGAGAAATTGCGTATAATTTGGTTTGTATATTCTGTTATCATTACATTTTATTATTATTATCATTTATTAATGTGTACTATAATTATCTTTTCCTTTGCTGTCCTAGGAAGCTGTCTTTATCTCAACCCATGAGTTTCCCTTTCTTTCTGATTCTCCTCCGTGTCCTACTGGGGAGGGAGGCGGGGGGGGTGAGCAAGTGGCTGCACGGTACTTAGTTGCCGGCTGGGGTTAAACCGTGACAGGTATCCAGGGTTAATACGTTAGCGACACAATCATTCTGCATCAGCCAGATTGCATTAGTCTTTGGAAGCCTGACTCTTTCCACAGAACCATAAATCACAGCTTTATACTTCTACCAGTTCTTATTACTTCGAAATGATGAATCTACCATATTTAAAAAAAAAATATTTTTAAAAAGTTCAAAAGATCCCAGTTGTTAATACTGGGAAGGCTCTTACAAAGTATGTTGCCTATATTGCACATGTTTAAAGGTTGGGGGCACAAACTAACTAAATTAAGTTACAGTCCTGTGAAGTTTAGGGTGTGCACTTAAAACAAAAGCATGTGAACAACTCTTCTGAGTTTATGTCCTCTGTTAAGTCTGTTGCTTAGATGAAGAGAGGAAAGAGTTTTCTGGAAATACAGAACTGCACAAAAGGTGAATAAAGGATATCTTTGCTGTTGTATGCATTTTGTGTACTACTTTTGCCCATAGTCATAGCATCAAACTCCACTTTAAGACAAGATTTTTTTGTCAGTTATGACCATAGGAGTACTAAATAAGCATGAGTACTTATGAATTTATCTTGTTTTGTGTTCTCACTTCTTACTTTTCTATTTGCTATCGCTCTTCAGTTGATCAGCCTGAAGAATTAGGAGCAAGTGTTTCTGTGACTTTTGAAGAGATGGAGAAGCTACTATACAAACCCCAAGAAGGGGAGTGGGGGACAAGATCTCGTGATGAAGCATGTGAACGGATTATCAGTGGTATTGATCAGCTTCTGACTCTTGGTGAGTGTGTAATCTAAACTTCAGGTAGTTTTCTCCTAACATATTTATGAACAGGTCCCTGGTATATCCATGGCATCCTTTAAAAACTTCCCATGATACAGTACTGTATGTGTTCACACTTTATGTGCACTTCTTCCTGTTTGTGCTGAGATGTTTATATTTTTATACATCATTGGTGTTATCAAGAATAATTATACATAGCAATTGAACGCTTGGCACAATTGTTGTATGCATACAAACCCTGAAATAGTTTCATTAATATGGCTGTTTCTTAACAGACATTTCAGCAGCTTTTGCGGGTCCAGTTGACCTGTGTACCTATCCCAAGTACTGTACGGTGATTGCTTATCCAACAGACTTGAACACTATTCGGACAAGACTGGTTAACCGCTTTTACAGGTGAGTACTAGCATCAGAAACAAGGGAGAACACGGCCTTGAATTTGTATGTTGTGAGATGAGCTAAACTTTTTTTGGGAAGAACAACAATTATTCGTTTTAGAAACATTCTGAAAACCAGTGGTCCAGTACCTGAATTTAGCATTACTAGTGTTCTGTGGAATCTGATGCTTGATAAAATGGCAATGTTATATTCATTCTTACTAAATTTCTTAGCTCTTAAGGAAATTGATTTCAGCATATATTGGTACTGCTTTCAGAGTTACAGTGAACACTGACGTTCTTTCTTTGAGAAATTTGCTATTTGAAAATTGTTAATATTAAAAAAAAAAAGGAAGTTACTTCAGTACTAAAGACTTAATTCAGATTTTGAAGTGCTGTACTTAAGTTACTTTGAACTTGAAAAGGGTTAAGCTCTTAAGTGCTTATTACTTTCAGAAATGGAGTTAAACACGGGTGAAATGTTAAGTATTACCACTGGCATTTAAAATGATAAAAACTTATGGTGTAGAAAGAGGGAAGAAACTGAAGTATAGTGATTTTTCTGGATGTGCTGGGTATCTGTAGCACTAAAAGAAATTTACAGGTGTTCTTCATCTGGATTTACATTCAGTGTGTTTGTAAATACAGTGAAGACACATTAATAGTTGTTTTCCTCCTACATAAGACTGAAATAATATCTTGGGAAATAGTTTGAAATTCTGTAGGTGAAGAGCTACAAACTTGAGGTATCTCTGCTTCACAATTACAAGGAATTGGAAAAATGAATGATAAAAATGAGATTACATGGTTGTGCTAGCTCATTTCTATCAAGTTACAATTTTAATTTGTAGCAGTTTCTACAAAGCTGTCATCTTACAGAGGGCACTGCTTTGACTCATCAGTTGGCCTCAAAGCAAGGTGTTTGAGGGAAAACAGAAAAAATCATAGCTGAGATGCCTTTAAAAATGTAATTAAACCAAGCTTCTTGTCACACTTTTTTTTTAATTGCCTGTGCCTTGTATTTACTAGTTAAGAATTACTAAGGTACTACACAACTTGTTTCATTTGGCAGGGCTTTGTGACAAGCAACTTAGGATGTTTCCAGAATAAATGTTCTAATTTACAGTGGTGGTTAAATAATACTTCCCCCCCCCCTCTCCTTTTTGAATAAGGTTAAATGTAAACTTTTTAGAAAATGCACGTGTTTTTAAAGAATCCAGAAAATCCAAAATCCTCAGTGTTACCTCAGTGATATTTTCTAATTTAGTGGTAACAAATGCTAGGGCTTACTTGGCTAGTTGTATTAACTGAATTCTAAGAATGAACCCAAAGCATGCTAGAACTTTACAAACTTTCTGAAGATGAATTATCAATAATGAGTTGGAAAATGAGTGAACAAAGATGTGCATTGTTGGTTTTGCTTCCTTGAGTAAGTGTGTGTCTGTGTGTGTGTATACGTACACACTTCAGTTTTCCAGGTGAACGAAAAGTCTGAGACTTAAAACAAAGGGTATCTATTTTAATGGATTGTGGATAGAAAATAACTAAGATAAAGTTTTTGCAGTTTTTAAGCTTTTCAGCTTAGTATTAAAGGTGCAATGTTTTTTAATTTTAAGGAGAATCTCAGCATTGGTTTGGGAAGTAAGATATATTGAAAGCAATGCTAGGACCTTCAATGAACCTGGGAGTGCTATTGCTAGGGCTGCAAAAAAGATCACTACCCAGCTCTTAAAGTTTATCAAGTAAGTGGCATTTTAATCTAAATACTGCTTGAATACTCATGCTCTTTAAACAGTGGGAGGGTATAAGGATCTTAATAGCTTTTTGCAAATCCTGCTTCTTTTGATTTCGTACTATTTTTCAATACACTGCAAAACAGTTGTATAATTCTTTTTGAGTATTATCCTAACCAGGGGAATACTTAAATGTTCAGCATAGAGACATTTAACTTCTTCCCTTAGTAGCATTTACTTGTATTTATAGTATCAAAATGTCACTTGATGTGAAAGTAGGTCAACCTTATAAAGTTTTGTTCTGTCTAGCAGATGTGTAGAAGTTCCTGTTGCAGCTTGTCTGACTTGGTTCAGCTGAGAGGTTTATTTTTGAAAGAAGCTAGTGTAGGCAGTCTTCCTGCAGGTAGATTGGGTGTGAAGGCCCCTTTCAAATCCCTAATGCTGATTTCACCCTCCTCCCCTCGCTGCTTCTGAAATGCAGAGTATAGCAGGTTTTCAGACAAAACATTACTTCGTTACTCCTATAATCATCTTGTGATTTTTAGATCTCATTTAATTCTTAGTTACTGTCTTCCAGTTTATGTGTAGCTTTTGGTTGTGACTGGGTTTACTCTAGGAAATGCTAGCTATGTTTTTGCTATTCCAGTAATAGATTTAATTGCATTACAGTGATCAGGACTGTACAAACATTTTTGAACTATGTAGCACAACAGATGATGAACAAGATTGTCTTGATGCTGATCTGGTAAGTTTTTTGTGGATAATTCCAGTAATGTATGGTGGGTAAGAAAGTACCACCAGCCTTCAAATATTTTTGGTAAAATTGCTCAATTATTTTTATAGAGATGTTTGTGTGTATTACACATTTACATAGGTAATATAAATGTGGAATATATTGTGAATGTGGGGAATGATGTGAGGAGATACTTTATTTAAAAAATTGAGTTTAGTGTAAGATACGCATTTTGTACTATGACTGAATGCCAGTAACTAGAACAATTCTATACTTTGTGTGGCACTGTATTTCTGAAGCATGTTAATGTGGAGTGATGTAATATAAATATTTCAAGAGCACATTAATATGTTGGTATTTTTGATTGTATGCATCTGGTTATTTCAAAGGTCAAAATTGCCACCTTTTAGCATTTATGACTGTATGAATGACAAGCGTACAACTTTTGTGGTGATGCTTTGGCTCTCAATCTTTTTGTATACCACAATATGAATCGTGCATCAGATTTGCATGCTTCATTGAGAATTTAATAAATCTGATAGAGGTAAATAGCATTCACTACATAACAGTGCATATCTGCAGTGCTGTATATTTATTAATAGTGTATCCCAAACTGCCCAAACCGATGCCTTTTTTTTCACATTTTGATTTCTAATTTGGCATTTGTTAACAAGACCTGATAAAGTTGCAAAGTAACTCTCTGCCTTGCAGATTAATATGTAATGAAGAAATTACCTTGAGTCGTTCCAGTTCTTTATCTTACTACTTTAGCATCACCTTAGTACTTCCACGTTGAACAGTTTTTCTTTTTACCAAAAGTAACATGATCACAAGCTGTCTTTTCCTAAACTCAGGACAAGCAAAAATCAGAAAGTTTTATGACATTTATTATCAGTGAATTTAAATACTGATAATCTTTAGTCATTGAGGTTCAAAGCTGATGGGTGTCTTCTAATTGCAATTTCTGGTGGTAGTTTTTCCTTTGTATTAGGGACAAGAGTTGGAGTCGGGAATGTTCAGTGATGGTATCCAGGATCTTGCTTTCCAAGTCTATTAAATGCTGTGTTCTATTTTTAATATGCTCATCTCCTGTCTTATTGAGAGAAATTAGAATAAAAATCTATTTTTACCACAGTATCAAATCTAGTGATGCTTTGAGCACCCATTACCTATTTTTTCATACATAATTTTTATGATGATTGGTTTTATTTTGTACAGGATGATGAAAAATGTCTTCCAAGAACATCATATAGAAGAAGAAAAGTGAGTTGGCTAATCTTTACCATGTATATCTAAATCAGGTCTGGCAGGAAAAATTGGTTAACAGACTCTGTTGAAATTCTGTGGGAGTGATGCTTGGTTTTATAACAGTCATGGGACAGAATTTTTCTGGTGGTATGAAGGAAGTAAAATCTTTGCTTAAATAGGTCTTTGCTGTTTTAATGCTTCTGTACTCGTCCTGTATAGTAGTCTAGGAAAATCTTACAAGTTTGATACCAGTGCTGTTCAGTGTAAGAGTTTGTAGTTATCTGTATGATACCAAAATAAAAGCATTATTCAGCTGACCTGCTGTGAATAAATATTTTGAGTGATGGATATTACTCAAATCTTTTGAGAATAATTTGGTATCAGGAGGTACATTTTTGTGTGCCTTAGTTATTTAGTATTAAAAAACCCACAAAAAAAAACAAAACCCCTTTAGATAAAGTAAAAGAAAGTTGTATAATTTGTCAGTTTACTAATAAAGATTAGGAAAAAAATCTGCTAGTAGTATAGTGCCCTATTTTGTTCTAGAAGAATGGGTTTGACGGTGCATTTTTCTACTACAGAAATAATTCCGATTATCTGGTTTAGTTTTTCTTGCTATGTTTCAGTAATGCTTTTTTCTAACTTTTTTTCCTCAAGGGGTGGGGCTTTAAAAAAGGAAAAAGCGTGAAAACTGGCTATGATGAAAACTATTGGAAGAAGCAGTGTATGGAATTGGTGAATTTAATTTTCCAGTGTGAAGATTCTGAACCTTTCAGGCAACCGGTTGATTTGGATCAGTATCCTGTAAGTTGTTCTTAATAAGCTTGTAAATTTGGGCTTTTCCGCTTTGCTCCTAGAGCTGTTTGTTCTCTTTATGGCTTTAGTCACAAACCATTGAAAGAAATTTGCTTTGCTCTGAGCTTAGAGCTATTGAGTTGTATGCTCTACTGCATCAAGGTAACAGATCAGAAAAGAAATGTAGAGCAGTGGTGGTGTCTACAAATACCATGGTACCTTAAATATGGTTTGAAACCACTCACAATCCTTTTTTGCTTGCTTTCTTACTGTCCCTTATAGGGAAATAATTTTAGATAAATCTGTATGTTCTTAATTAAAACTAATTTCTTGATGGACAATCTACAAAACCTGTTTACTCAGCCTGAGCTATGAACTTGATTTATTCCCTTTCTCTTAGCTGTTCATTGTATTACTGACTCTTCAGTCTCTTTTTGTCTAAACACTCAACGAACTTTCAAGGGAAAAAAAAAACTTCTTAACAAGCATGCAGTTGTTTTCCTGTGGACTTCACATCTTGAGTTTGGCTCTCACTTCAGGTTTTAAAAACATCTTGAAGTTCTCTCAAACTCCTTAGCAGTAGAGAAAGATGCAGGTGTTTTTGATTTGTTGTTGTTTGTTGGTTGGTTGGCTTTTGGTTTTGTTTTTTTAAACGAGATGAGTTTGTTTCTCATAGTAAAATGCATCAGGGAAAGGATTATGTGAGGGTTTACAGCAGTCTCATTTTGATTAACGATAAAACCGTTGACTTGCATGTTATTGTTACTGGGTAGTTTTTGTTGAGAAAACTCAGAGGAATTGAAACTGGAAATCTGCATGTGCAAGCATGTTTCATTGTATTAGCTATGATCCTTCAGAAGTTCTGAAGACAACTTTGAAAATGAGCAAGAGTTTGTATGGGATAATGTGGTAGAGACTTTAAATCAACTAGTCTCAGCAAAAGTGGTGTTGTGTGCTGTGGTAGGTGCTTCTGCTTTCAGCTGATAGTTGAAATAATCTGTGGTCATCTTAGTTATCTTTAAATCGTGGAAATGAAATTCAAAAGTGTTGTTTTTCCTTTTTTACCTTCTCGAATCTTTTTTTCATATGTTGTATCTAGGATTACAGACATATTATAGACACTCCAATGGACTTTGGTACAGTGAAAGAAACTCTGGAAGCTGGAAATTACGACACTCCAATGGAACTGTGCAAAGATATAAGACTAATATTTAGTAATGCAAAATCTTATACTCCAAACAAAAAGTCAAAGGTAGCTGTTAATATTTGGAGGTTTATGCTTGTCTTAATGAAATGAGGTGGTGTTTTGGAATTAGTTTGTTTATTGGTACTTTTGATAAAGCTGCTGGTTGGATAGGTAGTGGGGAGAAGTATGACAAAAATATTAAATATGTTCCTTTTTTGTTTATCTAGTGTTACCTAGCATTGTGATCCGTGCTTTTTCTTTTCTGTACTGTTTTTAATTTTAGAAATGTTATTCTTGGATGAAATGTTCTGTTTCTAATATAAGCTACTTCCTTACCTAGATTTACAGTATGACCTTAAGATTGTCAGCACTATTTGAAGAGAAAATAAGAAGAATTGTTTCAGATTTCAAAAATGGTCAGAAACAGAATGAAAAACTACGAAGAAACCAGAGGTATACTAGAAGATTTCATAATCAAAGCTTGGTGCAGCATCCTACCAAAACGCTCAGGTAACATAATTATGCAGATGTAGAGATACATCACAGATGACTAATATTCGTATTGACTGTCATATTTAGTCTGTGAAGAGGAGAACAATTCATTTTAATAAATGGTGAGCTAACTCCGGTTAGAATTTTTATAGTTGTTTCTCTCACAGTAGGAAAGACATGCAAAAAAATGTTGTTGGTTGTGTTTTTTTTTTTTTTTTATAGTATAAAGCTGGTGGTGAAACAGTGAAGGGACTGAAGAGTAGAAAAGGTCGAGTTTTTTGCCTCTTTTTTTAATATTTCAGAGAGGAAATCAATATTCAATCAGACTGAAATAATGAGGAATGAAACAAATTTACTTGCTGTATATATTACAGAGATTACAAAGCTGCATGTGTTGCATGCTTTATCACATACAGAAGAAAGTCAGTCCTATGGAATTTATAGAAGTCTTCACTTACTGTAGCATTCTGTTGGTAGCTAGTTATGCCTGTTCTCTTTTGAAGGAAAACAAGCTTCTGACACAACTGCTGGTTGACATGATTAACTCATGTATTCTTAATTTGCATATGGCATGAAGTGAGACAAAATTAAAAAATTAACATGGTAAATTGTTGAAACTGAGTTTACACCTTTCTGCTACTATGCAGCCTTTTTTCTCTGGCAGTGAAAGGACAGGAATAAGAGTTTTAAGGGAGAAAAAAAAATCTAAGAATACTTTTCTTTGCCATATTTGGCTTTCTTTTCTTTAAAATTTCAGTGGATTACTTCTACATTTTCAGATTCTGTTATGCACGTGTGTTGGATTATGCTATGGGCATACCTGGCAATGCGCTTTAAGCTTCCCTGGGAGTATTCTTTGAGTTCTCATTTCTTCCCAGAGAAATAAACACACACACATCAGGATAGGCAGAAATTTTCCTTTGAAGCAACACTTCTGTTCCTATCTGAAGAACTGTGTGTGACTTGTTTACAAGCCAGTGGTGCTCAGCAGGACTGAGGTTTGGGACTATTTTGGGGAGACTGTTTGGATAGCAAAAAGAGCATATATATCTGTGTACCTAGCCAAATATCTGAAAATGTGTGCTTGTGAGGAAGCAACTGACAAAATTGTAATTCTAAAAGTGAAAATAAGTGACTTAGCAGGACTGCGTGTAGCATGTATAGCAAGAAAGAATTGAGTCAGTGAGTTTCTCTACAAACAGGCATTTTATTTTAGACAATAAAGTTTCTCGAGACACTTTCTTTGTGTCTCTTGGAACTCAGTTTATTGTGGAATAATGTTAGTATGCATGGCACTTAGTTTGAGCCTTATGTGCAATTAACAAGAGACTGGGAATTCAACAGAAACTGAGGCTGCTGTTGCAACTTCCTGGTAAACAATAAGAGAACATTGCTGTCTAGAAGGAATTTGGTATTAAAAACTTTGTTTCTCAGGCCGGAGAAAGAATGTCTCCTCTTGTATAACTTCACTAGGAGTGTAGACTATTATTTTAATAAAAATACTTAATGCTTATCCTTGTCAGAGTTGAAGTTGACCCAGACCATGTTAGCTCACAAATCTATCCTTCCATAAATCTAAAGTAGTATGGCATACAGTTAGTTAAGCTTTCAGAGCAAAATGTTGTTAAATACATAATTGCTATTATTTCTCATCATTTTACAAACTGTTGCTTTTACTTTTTTCCCCTTTCACTAGAAATTTGAAGCAGAAACCATTAAAGTCTCAGGCAAAAATTGAATCTGAGCAGGAAGATTCTTTTAGTCAACCTACCTCAAGCAGAGCCGCCTGTGTTGCAAGCCATAAAGCGAATGCTAGCAATTACAACCATAGTTCCTCTGGTGAATCCTCTGATTCTGCATGCCTGGCATCCTTTGAAAGGAATGGAAAAGCTAGATTCACAACACTAACAAATTGTTCTGCATTATCATCAGGTCAGAAATGGAATCTGTTTCAGATGAGGATTTTCATCTTGAAAATCTTATCTATGAATTGCCCACTGATGTTTCCTTTCTTTTATAATTGCCATAATTTGCAATTGCATTCTAAATTGTTACATGAGGTTTCCATTTTTAATGTGATTATTTTTTTTTTTTAGGCAAGATTTCTGTGCAGCTTGTTTTTTGTGTATTTTAATGAATTTTGGACACTTACTACATTATCAAATGTTATAAAAAGATCTGTATACTAAACACGTAAATTTCTGCTTTAAAATCCCATAGAATGCAGTTAAGTTTACTTAACTTTTATTAATGAAAAAGTTTGCACCTAAGTGGAAATCTATCAATAGGGTAGTTTGCTTCTTAGAGGCAGAGCTGTCTTAGTTGTATATCCATTTTGCAGTCAAGTGGATGGGGGTTTTTTTCAGCTTTTATATGGGAATTTACAACAAAGCTGAACTGAGTAAAATTGATGATAAGAAAAAGTTGACCTGCTTACTACACGGTTACTTGATGCTCTTAAGTCTTACCAAATAGAATAATAGAATTTCTTCATTTCAAGCAGCCATTCTAGGAAAATGGTTGTAGTGAATGTATGTCTCTTACTCAAGAGGAAAATGTGGTGTATTTGATAGATGGTACTATACAAAATACAGGTTATACACCCATATATGTTACATAAAAATTGTCATCCAAAATTAGCAAATGAAAGAAGTTCCCAAGACACAAAAACCTTCCTGTCTATTCCTTCTTCCCCTATACCTCCCCTTGACAAAAATTCAGCTTCTTTCAAAGAATAAGAATGCAAGTTCTGGTAAAAGAGATGTGTCAGAATGTGGGGGTTTTAACGCACTTTTAATTCTATTATTTGGAAACGGCTGTGTTATTTTACTTGAAACTCAAATACAAGTTAAAGAAGCTTCCTATCACTGAACATTATATAAATATGGAGTGGTATATTTTGTAGAGCTATCAATTTTATACGTGTAAGACATTGAGGCATGATAGTGTATAGTAAGATAATATTGTGATGAAATTTTGAAGACTTCCTGGATCAGCAAAATGTAGCTCTTAACTGGAAGCTAACTATGTTTAGAATTCTAATTGATGATTTTTTTTTTTTAACAGAAAGTGAAATAGAAGGTTCTTTGGTTTCTTCATCTACTTCATCTTCATCCTCTACAAGTAGCTCAGAAGACAGCAAACAAAGCTCTGTGGCTCTTGTGTCACTTCCACTACACAATGGTGTATGTAGAAGAAAGAATGGGAATCGTAGGATAACTAGAAATCGAGCTGCTCAGAGAAAACAAATAGGTAAAACTGAGTAGTTTTCTTGTGAACAGCAAATAACAAAAGTGTAAAGAAGTTCTAATTTTCTTAAAACTAGAATGAATCCAAAATTTATGACATAGCTAAATAACTTCTTTTGGCAGACAACAAAAGCACGTAACTTACTAGGAGTGTATTTCATTTGTCATGTCTGTGGGTTGAACCTGTTCCAGATTTAACAAGCTGCTATTTTTATATTTAAGATATTAAACTCTCCTTTCCTCTACAGGAACAGTTCTTCAGGAGAATGGGAATACAAGAAAAACTGTCAGGAAAAAGCTATATGGAAGTGACTCTGAAAATACTTCGTTGGTGACGTCTGAGTCGCTCAGTAATAGCACTGGTAGACATAGAAAAACCCCACGCAGAAGTGCTGCTGTGGCTGCTAATAAGTTAAGGCTAATGAGCGATGTGGAGGAAGAGGTTTCAAGCTCAGAAAGTATTGGCATTGGGTGCAAGAATAGAAAACTGCCTCACCGAAATGCCTCAGCTGCAGCCAGGCGCATGTTACTGGAGGGGTCTGAGGATGATGTAGGCTTAAAGTCTGAAAGTGAAAAAGAAATAGAAGAGCAGGTTACCAAGAGGCAAACTGTTTCCCAACCTGGTTCATCTGTTGCACGAAGAAAATTTGTTAGCGAATCTGAAAACGGAACTTCAGATTCTGAGACAGACACACAGATGAAACAGAAAAACTGGCAAAGCAATGGTCATAAACAGTTACGTGGGACAGTCCTTTCTGTATCTCCCAAAATGAAAAGTCCCACCCTCGACTTCTCAGAGGAAGACTCTAAAAGCCATAATTCAGAGAATGGGAGTAGTCAAAAAGTTTCTGACCAGTCAACATCTGCACATAATAAGCCTGCAGTGAGCAACTCTGAGGATGAAGTGGATTCTGAATCGGATAGTTGGAATGGCAGAAAAGCAACTAGTCTGCAGCTTGCTGCTCCTCTAAAAAAAGCAAAAGTCTTGAGTGACTTAGAGGACACAGCAGAATCTGAAACAGAAGACAGAGAGGATGGGAGAAGTTTTCTCTCAGAGAGCTTGGTGCCAGCTGGAAATGCAGGGAGCTCAAAACCTGGAGCTGGTGGCAGCTTGAATCACTCTTCTGATACAGAATCTGAGACAGATTCCAATAACAGTAATTATTGTGAAACTTCTTCAAAAACAAAAAAGAGGAAGAGAACAGGAAAACCAAAAATCGTTAGAAAAGGTAAAATTTGTAAAGTTAATGCATCTAACTCTTCATATAGACTAGATGAAGGAGACAACATAAGATTAATGGCTGCATAATGACTGGGAGGATTTGGACTATACAAAGTGTAATAGTGTTTCTTGTTGTTCTAAAATACCTGTAAATGGGGGAAGGAGAACTATAAGGTATCATGATGGCGACGACAGTGTTTAGAAGTCTTAGGTTTGGAACTGGCCGGTTACCAAAAATGGCACTGAGAGAAAACTATTACAGTTTGGTGTAGTTCTGTCGTAGTTAGAATTCAGACTGAATGCTGTCCCTTCTTCTGCAATTCAGGTGATTACTTTTCTCTGTGAAACACTTGTCATCAAATCATGATTGTTCTTTCCATATTTAGCTTGTATTTGCTTATCTATGTAGCAGTATATAGTAACTAATGCTAAAATACCTATAGTGAAGTAATGTTGCTGTGTATGTTGTGACAGATAAATTTGAGAAATGCTGGCTTTCAGGTTGTTGGTGCAGAACTAATACTCTAAAAGGTGCTGTGAACGAATTCTATGGTATACAGTTCAAGGTAGCAGAAAATCTCAATAAGAGCAGTACTACATTCTCTCTTTGGCCTGCTCCTTGTTTTGAGAATTTCAGTAATTAAAACCCTCTGGTTTGGAGTCCTGTTACTTTAAGTTTGTGAATGAAGTAATAGTTCTTATCTACTTTAGATTATCTTAATGTCCCATTGACATTTTCTGCGCTAAAGCAGACTTAAAGCCATTATTTTCAATTGAAATACCTTTATTTATAGTCTTTCAAAATGAATTTGATTGAAAGGTGTTTTAATTATTCTTACTTCCATGGCTTACACCAGAACCTGTAACTTGATTTGACCTTTGGATTTTACTCCTGTCAGTGATCTTTTACTCTGTCAGCGTCCTTAAGACAGTGAGGCACTTGATGCTGTATTGGCAGTGTCCTGATGCATGTCTGGCTTTTCCCGGATTTAACATGCAGGAGCTTGGGTGCTTTTGAGGGGGGTTTGTGGGAAGGGGTGCTGTTACTGATACAGTGGTGACCCTCCTGTTTCTCACTTGCTTTAGTTTCATGGGTGTCTAAGCAATCTTGTATGTAATTGAAGCATCATGTCACTGCTCCACCTACATTATTGTACTGGTAAGACATTATGGGAGAAGATCTCTGTAAAGCAGTTAAAAACAGCCAGCTGAAGGGCAGAAATTCCAGATAGTTGCAGAAGCAAGATTTACCATTCCACTTGTTTCAAACGGTTTATTTCTTTGCTTTTTGTTTTTTCTGTAACTTCATCTGTCACTCAAATGCTTATGTGTGCTGGCTGACATGTTATGATTTGGAGATTAATTGTGGGGTTTTTTTGTGGGTTGGGTTTTTTGTTTTTTGGGTTTTTTTAAAGCTCTATCAGAACAATGCTAAGATTTATTAAAACAGGTTCCTTATGTGTCTTCATATTGTTAGGCGATTGGTCCTGACTTAGAATTTGAAAGACTGTTCAGAGGTTGGTGTTTGGTCTAATACTTCCAAACCTGTCACTGAGTCAAAGACCAGATTATGAACCTCTAAAAACTCCTTAGGAATTTCAGCTGTGGTTGGGGTTTTTGGTCTGTGTCCCCACCCCCTCTTCACCTCCCCCATCCTGTGAAAGATCTTAAGTGCCCTTAGAAGACTCGGTTTCAGGGAATACTCATAAGTGGCAATAGATACAGTTGGATCACTAACTTTTTCTAGATCTAACTTTCTTCAAGTGCAAGTTGTCAGTATGCTTTTACAGTGAGTAAAGCAAATTTTTCGGGCTTTGAGAGCTCCCATGACTTGCAGTTATCCTAAAAAGAAAAATCAGTACCTTTAATATACAGGATTGTATTGTGTGAATTGTTGCAAACAGTTTTACATAGCATTTATTCTTATTTTCAATACTTCATTATATAGCTTTTATTTTATTGTTATAGTGCAAAGATTAATCTTTCCCAGTGGTCCTTCTCACCCACCTCCTTCAAACAAAGCAGTCTGCATTATTTAACATTAACACATGGGTTTATTGGAATCTAGTGCCCTGCAAATAGCTATTAAAAGGCTTTAAGAGAATTAAAGAAGAAAAAGTACTCAAGCGGGTTGGTTAGTAGTTTTCCATACCAAGTATACAAAACAGAATTACATTTTTCTGGTTCACATCATATTCATTCAGAGTTGAAGACCGTCATGTATTGGAGCAAAAATGCCTATTGGTGTTTTCAGTTATTTCCTACATCACTTAATTTGGCAATTGAGAAAAGAACGAGCCGTCTTCAGTGTTGCATTATAAAAGAGTAAAATCTGTGTCCAAGCTGCTTCCTTTCCATTGTTCAGTGTCAACTAAATGCTGCCCTGCCAAAAAATAAGGTGGAGGAAAAGATTATTTTTGACAGTGTATTTTTTTTTCTTCCAGACTGAGTACATTTTTAACAGCCTTGTAAATTTTTGATTGTTTCATATTTTTGTGCCTGCTCTGATAGCGGTTTTGATGCACACTTGTAATGCGGCCATTTAAGGATCTTGAGAAGAAAATGATTGTCTGTTAAGATGAATCTGTCTTGACAGTTTTCCACAAGGAATACTTATTTCTTTTGTACTAAAATGGTCTTAATATTTATAGCTGCTAAACGTACTGAAAACACTTAACATTAGCAATGTCAAAGGATGCCGGATGGACCTGAGGAGCAGCAATAAAGAGCTGCTGAATTCTGTAATTGGCTATTGAACTCTAGACTTGTCAGAACTATGTTGCCATAGTCACTTTGTAAAACTTAAGAAAACTGGGGGGTGGGGGAATGGATCTTTTAATAGCTTTATGGAATTTAAAATCTTATTTGACTGTGCTTTGTATGTGAAAACTCCTGAGTCAAATACAAAACTTCGGGGGTTTTTGGGGTGGTTGGTTTGGTTGGTTTTTTGGGGCTTTTTTTGGAGACTTGTACAATTACTTTGAGAAGGTTTGAAGACAGCAAATTTTTAGAAGATTTTAACATGGCAAAAAGGGAAGGTATTTGTACAAATACTTCATCTAGTGAGAATTTGTAGCTTTTTGAGTAGGCAATTGGTAGCCTTTCCCTTATCAAGGTTGTCCAACACCTCATGTTTAAGGGAAAAATAAGACTGGATAATTTTAAAAACTTTCCTTACACTGGTTGTGTAAACACTTCCTGTGAAATATGCAGAAGCTGTCACACTGGGTAGCCAACACTGAGTTTCTGGTCTTTTTAGCTTGTCCTTTGAATGTAGTGTGGATATTTTAACTGTTTACATTGTAGTGTTTTAAAGCTTGATGAAAATTTGGTTTCTCTTCTTTCTATTTCTTTCATATTCTGGTTAAACTGTGACTTCTGCTGTATTGGGCCTTTTATGCCCATGGGTATGAAATGTTAGTTTGTGTTCCAGCTCTAACTTGGAGCAAAATTCCTCTTACTCACATTTTGTCTCTTAAACTCTTTTGGATGATTTCTTTTTTTTTTTTTTTTTTTGTTAATTCTCATCTTTTACTTTGGTCATAGCTTCTTTAGCAATCAATGTTCACCCACTAGGTAAAACTGCCAATCATGAAAGCAAATTCAGCATTGTTTGCCGTGTGCAGTTGGTGCCAAACATTGGCAAGTGTCAGTATGTATTATCTGTTAGTTGCCAAGGGCTGCATTTGCTTAATGATAATAATAACATTATCAAAGATTTTAACAACAATCCATAAGAAAATAAACAGTGTATTTTTTACTTTAATGTCCACCTTTTTTTGCTTTAAGGGGGACTTATTTTTTATGGAATAGCCTTACTTCATACAAAATGTTTAACATCCCCTGCCCTGTATAACCACCCAAGTGTTGAGGTGTGTGCACAGTAGAATGTCAGTTTTTTGTTTTACCAAAATTTTTAAGCTGATGCCTTTTTAAAACTCTTAATTTAAGAGACCCCATGTAAATGAAATCCATAAAGTAAGTACGGGGCAAGAGCAAATATCACTAAATTTCTAAAAGGCCATGAAATATGCCATTTGAAAGTCAGTAAGGTTAGAATACAGTAATGAATACTTGCATTGTTTGGATCTCATTGCACAGTCATCTGCCAAGAGGGCTCAGTAACTTAGTAAAAAACATAATGTTCTGTTGCCAGTATGTACAGAACGAGGATGGGTAAAGATGTAGGGCCAAGTCTGAGACTTCTTTCATGTGAAAGGGGAATGTATCATTGGACTATACAGTGTTCTTTATAGGCAAGTAACTTTCGGGCATTTAGTTTTCTTTACGTTGTGAGTTATCCCCCCTGTTGTTCTGCTGAAACATTAGTTGTCCTATATATGAACTGATAGCTAGCTTTGGACAATGTTTAAAGTAAAACACTATTTGCCATTTCAATTTAATCTATAATCTGGAATGTTACTGCAGATAGTCATACAATTATTTTTAAATTAGCAGATGGTCTTTCTAGCTTATTTTTCTCCTCAACAGTCAACAGATGCAACCACGGATCTGCTATTGGCACAGCCTAGTTTGCTGTGGTTTGCCAAGCTGATGTATTTATTGCTCTTTAGAAAAGAGGCTGATAGTTAACTGTAAATAGGAAGCTAAACTTGTTTGTGCTTCTAAAAGTTATTGTTAGGGACAGCTGGAGTATATGTATGCTTTTATATATATAGGCACATGTATTTATATAATACCTATTTTCAAATATATATTCTAGATGTATATATACACTAAGCAATTAAACAGCTAAGTAATTTATGTGGAAACTGGGGGTTTTTAATATCTATTCTATATATACACTAAATATAAAATACAGTACTGTATAAACCATAGGACACTGGTTATGGTATATAGCATATATATATATACACATACACACAGACACATAAACAAAACAAAATCAACCAAACAAAAAAAAACTAAAGCAAAGTTTTCCCATAAATTGCATAGCTGGTCAGTAGGGGTTGGGAAGTACTTTGTGGACTGTAGTCCACCCTGCAGCTCAACTGACTTGGAGGTACAGCTGGGTATTCCTACCCAGTATGGCAGCCTGGGCTTCCAGGTTGAGAGTTCGATGGCATGAACTCCAGGACAACTTGTCACAATGAAGTTTGTTTATCCTCCCTCTTCCTGCCTGTGCAATCTGTGTGTACCGTTGCAACATTCAATTATGGATGTTCGTTGTGTAGTTTCATTATGCTTTAGTTAAAGCTTTAATTAAAAAATAAGATAAGCTTTACACAAATTTATTCCCAATTTAAGATTTTGTATACAAAGTATAGATTTAATATTCTGGTAATATGTTGCAGAAAGGCTGGACTCCTTTATCCTTTATTCTTGCATTCCATCTTACCAACTAGCTGCTGAAACTTTGAAAATACGTATTATATCTGTTTATTATGATAAAGGATTTTTGTTCTTAAAACATGCATCTGTAAACACTTAAGCACCTATCTGTCTGAAAAACTGGATAAAATCATTGTGTGCATTTTTTCTTTTTTTTTTTAACTGCTTTTCTTGGAATAATTCCAGGTGATATCTTTAAGTTTTGAACATTCATTTCTTCAGATGGCCAAAGGGGATCAAGTTAGCACTCAGCCTTAAGGCTGAGTAGTCTTTTCCACCTTTCCAAACCACCCTTCTGCGAGTAGCTCAAAGCAGATCTAGGGGAATCTGAATGCTGGGGTTGTGTTATACATTTCCACACTTACTAACTGGTGAAAATGTCTGTTTCTACCAGTAACTTGTGTAGTGTTGTTTGCCTCCACTAGTATGCTATGATGTATCATTCCACTTACTTACAGTATTTTTCTGTTTCAAGTGTAATTTACCATGTTAAAGCTCTCTGCTCCTGCCTGTCCAGGCTTACCTGTAACAGCTATATATGAGAGGCAGCCATATGTTGTGTATGTGTCAGCGTGATGGTATTGGAGGACATGATACTGCATTAGATAGTACTGCATTTTTTTTTATCTGTGAATTAGTTAACCTTTTACACAACATTATGCAGTACTCAGCAGAAATGTGTTAGATTTTTTGGACATAAAACTGCAGAGTACAAATAGTAACAGTAATGTTCATGTATAATTTCTGGAAACTACTAGAAAAGGCAGTAAATTAATTATTCTGTGGAAATGTCAAAATGGGAGTATACTTGAGTAGTACATAAAAGGATTGACATTGAAATAAGGACCACATTTTAGGAAAAAAAAAGTTGCCTTGTCCTTGCCTCACAAGTGAGGAATTGGGGAACAAGAGAGTACAAATGATTTGCAGTGTTAACGCTTCTGGTGAAACTGGCCAGAAGGAGTGAGAGACTGAACCTTACTCAGTTTTAAGTCTCAGGCTAGTGTTCCTGTGTCTGGGTGGCTGTCATTCTCAGAAGGCAATTGGCCATTAGCAAGACAAACTTGTTTCATCCCTTTGTCAAAGGCAGATGAGAGAGCATGCCCTCTTCAGACCCCTTGTTTCCCTGATCTTCCACCTGAAAAAATATTTATTTGCCTAGTGTTCTGCAAATATACAGTAACTGCTATGATTTTTCCCTCTGTTTGCTGAATACAGGTAGAGAATTTTCAAGAGTAATGAGTTTAAGCTAGAATAAAATTGACTGTTACCAGGAGATAATAGGCTAGTGTAATGAAGGGGCTTTAATGGAGCACGTTTATTCATTTCACTCATAAAAACAGTAACATCTACAAAGAAAATTGATATGGACAGCAATCTTGGGAAAAATATCTTTGCAAAACACATCTCTGCTAAAATAAAAAAAAAAAAATTTTGCTATCAAGTCTATGCAAATAAATTTATTTCAAGAACTTCTGCTTTTAATTTGTATTGATACCTATGAGTAATTCTATCTTATTTAGAATGTAAAAGTTTAAACCATTGATCTTTGTAGCATTGTTTGCATCATGTATGGGTTGAATATTTGTTTTAAAACCCAACATAAGAAGCAGGTCCTATATTAAAAATAAAAACACTGAACAAAAGATTCACTGTTAGAAGCAATCTTACAGTTTAAGGCACTGAGGAACTGAATGATTTAAATGTGCTCTATGTGTGTAAAACAATTCTAAAATTGTGAAATCCATCCAAGGCTTTTGTCTACATAAAATATTATAATCTCTTATTTTACTACAAAAAAGGTCTAAAATGTGTAATAATGCATTTTGAAAGTTCATTCTAGTAAGAAAATGATAGCTTATAATGATAGAAGTATTAGTAATATGAAAGCATTTTTTTGCTAAGTTAGGTAACATGTAATTTCTAAGCTAATTACTACACCGATGCTAAAGAACGTTACTTTCAAACTCTTTTGTGATCTCAAAGCAAAAGAGTAATCCTGAGAGTTAAAAGTATGCCTGACACTGGCTTGCACATAACAGTTGAAATTTTAAAAAAAAAAAAAAATCAGGAATGTAAGTTACTAACTTTAAAATGTTTATTTTGTAGAATCAACATCTGAGGAGACTGGACAAAGTGCAAAAGTGCTCAGGAGCAGGACATGTATCATTAACTACAAGAAACACATAAAGCTGTCTAATGTGACTGAGAAGAAAAATCCACGCAGATGTGCCACTTTGGCAGCTAATAAGATTAAGATAATGAGTGATACAAAGGAAGAATTATCAAGCTCAGAAAGTGTTTACACAGTAAAAAAGAACAGAAGGCAGCTTCATGGCAATGTGTCTGCAGCATCTAGGAAGAAACTGATAGGCAACTCGGAGACAGATGCTTGCGTAAAGTCTGAAAATGAGAAAGAACAGCTTTCTGGCAGAAAAAAACTCTCCTGCCCTGAACCATCTGCTCCTAAAAGAAAATACATTAGTGAGTCTGAGAACGAAAAAACTGAATCTGAGGCGGAGATAAAAGTGACTCAGAAGCAGAATGATGACAACCACAAGCAGGCACACAAAACAGTCTGTGCTTCAGCTCTTAAAGATCTCAAATACGACTCTTCGGAGGAAAATTCCACAAACCACAAGATGGAAAATGGGAGAAGCTGGGGAAGTTCTAGTCAGTCAGCTTCAGCCCACAACCATCGTACGAGCAACTCTGAAGAGGAGGTAGATTCTGACTTAAGTAAACACAAAATTAAAAAAACCAGAGGAGTACCAAATAAAAAATCTAAAGCTTCTTTCAAAAGATCAAAATTGTGGGATGACTTTAAAGAAACAGCAGATTCTGAAACGGGGGGGAAGAAAGGCGAAAAAAGCTCAGTATCGGAGAACGTGGAAGCACCTGGGACTGCGGGAAGTTCAAAAGCAGGTTTCAATTGCTCTTTTGATTCAGACTCTGGAACTGATAACAGTATCTATAGTGATGCAACAGACACAAGAAAGAGGAAAAGAAAATCAGAAAGTGTTAGAAAAGAGATTACCAATTCCAGCTCACCTAAGCTTTCCAGAAGACCCCAGCGAAGGAAACGTTGGAAACCAAACCAAGAAAATGACTCTGAAGATTTGGATTACACCAAATATAGAAGAGCTAATCGACGTTCTAAGATAAGAACTCGGAACGGTGGTAGACGGACTGTGAGATACGACGATTGTGACGACGACGATGATGACAGAGGTTTAGATGATGTAGATTGCGAAACGTAACCTTAAAAGGAAAAGCCAGCCCATCTTTTTTTTTTTTTTTTTAATGGTAATAGCACTAGAACTCATGATGGATGCTGGCTCTTCTTTGTCCTACATTTCAGGGAATATATTTATATTTTTCTATGAAAAAGTTATGAATGTGATTAGATGATGACTTTCTCCTTTTCATATTTTGACTTGCACTTGCCTGCCCATGTAGCAGCATTTAGCACAGATGCCAAAATGTGCCTCATTATAGGGGCAATTTTTTTGTCTTTACTGGTATTTTATTACATATAACAAGAGTTAAAGAAAATGTTAAAACACTGCGCAACAGGTTAATAGCAGTATGTTGAGTATTATTGTTATGGGTGCTGCAATGGAATACTACCTAGGTCATACAACATTCAAGAACAGATTTCAAACATCTCTAATGCTGTATGAAATCATATCCAATAGTAACAGGCTTATAAATAATACTATACACTATAAGAATCTGGCGGAATGTAGCATTGCATCAAAAGAGTAATGAACGGTCACTAGGCTAGTAACTTTACAACTTGTATTAGTACAGATGTTAAATGTTCTGTACTTCCATTATTGACAACAAGCAACTAGAACCAGTTACCGGTGAAAAAGCGTGTTTGCCAATTCAGGAGGCGTACTGGTGCTGGTGGAGAGAAGGGTCTCTGCTGACAGGTAGTACTATCATCAGTAATGTGACTTCTATACTGTAAACTTAAGAATATGAAATGCAGGTGAACTCTTGGGCCTAAGGGGTTTTGTGTGTTTTCTTTATAAAATAGAAAAACAAACAAAACACTTGTTCTGTTTTCTTTATGCGTGAAAAGCTTGAGGTGCAGGATTCTTACATTCCAGACCTTTTTGCTACATTTCTGTTCTTCCATATTTAAACTTTTAAGTGCTTTAATGTTAGTTTTCTCATTGATCAAACCTTACCAGTTTCTGATTATTGCAGTACATCTCCTATTTTTGAAATGTTTGAGGTGGCTGCTGTAGCCAAGAAATCATTCTTGCGTAGAAGATAGGAGAAAATGTCTTCAGGAAAAATGTGTCAATTCTTGGTTGGCCATGTATCAACGATGAGGATGCGTGGCACCTCCGAGCTGGGGCCTGGCTGCTCCCTGGAGCTGTGCTGGCGGAAGCCCCACCATCGCTGCCTTCAGTCCTACAGCAGGCGTGTGGCAACCTCCGCTCCTTCCCGCGCTCCGCTGTAGGTTTCCTCCCTCTGCTCCGCTGGTTCCCTTCCTCACACTTAGTAAGACTTAGCGATTCCTCATCTTGTTCAATGGGAGATACGTTAGAATACTAGAGTTACCCTAACCCAGCACAATTTAACCGAAATAGCAAGTTTGTGAATTAGTTTTCCAGCAGATTGGACTGGTAGTAGCACCTGGAAGTTTTTTTTTTTTCTTTTTCTGATTCTCTCCCCATTCCATCTAGAGGGGGGTGGGGGGTGGGGGTGGGGAAGTGCAGCTGCGTAATGAGTCATTAATGCCAGAGCTGCTTGTACGAATGGAAGTGAAGCAATGGAAAAGGGAGTCCCGCACGCTGCTCACCAGCGGTTGGCGAGAACCACTTCTCCAGCAGCATCGCTGACATGATGTGCCAAAAGATGTATTTACCATCACATCATTTTGGTATCTAGAATGTTATCTTGGTATAGAGAAATATTTGGGTTTTTCCCCCCCTGCTTAAAACTTCGGTGAGAAGTCCAAAAATAACCCCAGGAATTTTATTCAGGGCATAGTCCTTAATACAATAGAGTTTTGTAAATTCAAGATACGTGTTTATCTGAATTCTTTAAGTTGGTTTCTAAAATACGAGCACAGTTGTGTTTAGCAATGAAACTTCGAGGTGGCTTTGTGTATCTTTCTTACCTTTTAGGGGCAACTTTGTTAAGAGAGAGTAAGTCAACTGTTATTTTTACATTCTCCATAAACCCAATGCATTGTTCAGCATCTGCTTACGATTAATGTGCTGTGGAGTACAAGCTCCAGTATAGGAATAAATACTGGTGTCATAGCTCTTAAGTGAACGTCAGAGTTTTTATTAATCTTAAGTTTAAACAGCTAAAGTTAGGATGGTAGGTTTGTATTTCTAATTCAGGCTTAGATTTAAAAAGGCGGTTTTCTTTCTCGCCCTTTTTCAGATGCTGTATTCTCTGTCGTACCGCACTCTTGCGCTGCATGTTCATGGTGGTCCCCGAAAGCTGGGAGAGTTCACACAGCTGAGAGGGAGTTACTGGCCTAGGGACCGTCACGCTTCATTTCCTAAGCAAGGCAAATGCCGTTTTGGAGCTCCTAATTTTATACATACAGGCAGGTTCCAAAGAGCCAGTAGGAGGAGAAATGATTAAACAGGAAAGGGACTTCTACTCTTGCGCTGCATGTTCATGGTGGTCCCCGAAAGCTGGGAGAGTTCACACAGCTGAGAGGGAGTTACTGGCCTAGGGACCGTCACGCTTCATTTCCTAAGCAAGGCAAATGCCGTTTTGGAGCTCCTAATTTTATACATACAGGCAGGTTCCAAAGAGCCAGTAGGAGGAGAAATGATTAAACAGGAAAGGGACTTCTACT